>KZ345549.1:111076-121371 GCA_002352805.1 Teladorsagia circumcincta
TGGAAAAAGCGTCCCACACCCTGAACGACCTCCTTGTTAGAGGGAGCCATACAACACGACGCTATTGGAATCATAGAGGACACTACTCTCATGTCCCTCAATCGGATCTTCCAGAAACCCATTTCGGCCGGGAGAGCAAGGAGAAACTTACAACAGATATTCGGGTGAACCGCTTGCTAGCGGTGAAGACATGAGGAACCCATTGAGTCAGCACCTTCCCGTAGCTGAGGGCGTGGAGGCAACCGAAAAGTGTTGGACGAGTACGCTCCCGTCGCGCCTCACGACAGCAGGTGCTAACCTCCTGATTCTCTCTGACAGCGTCCAGAATAGCGGAGTCTTCCACTGCCTGGAGGGGTTCCGCCCGAAGCTTGCGTTGGAAGCCCTTGTCTCCTTCTTTGGAGCGTGCGAAGAAGTATTTAACAGTGCTGATGGAAGTGCTATCCTCTCCAGATGTGCTGTTGATGCTGTGAACGGTTGCCATCGCTCCAATGCCGCGATGAGATTGACAGAAGACGGTGGCTCAATGGTTCTTCATGGGTTATGAGAAACGTAGCGCCCTAAACACCTGACGGTGTGGTACTGTATGCTAATTGCAGCAACAAAGGGAGTGGCTCGAGCTATGTTGAAAAAAGGCAAATGTGCCTACCATGAGGAAATCTGGGACCCCCAGGAAGCGAAACGTGGCGCTTCGCGGCAAAGGATACACTTCGCTCACGGGCGAATTCTGAGTTCTCAGGAAGCGAGCCCGCCTACAATCGGCTACCCCAGCTGCTGATCCCATCATCGGACTTCAACCGTTTCAGCAGAAAGGCAGATCGGAGCGTTCACGTTGATGATGGCAGAATTGATATGACTCACCCAAAATGGAAATCACTGGAAAAAGAAGGGTTCCGCTTCGCAGGTTTTAGGTTATTCCTTTTAGTTTTTTCATCACCACCGCATCAGTTCCCAATGGCCACCAACTTTTCATGCAAACAGCCTTTGAAGGAAACTAGTGTTCGAACTTTTGCGTAGGCGAATTCCTTGCCTTTTATACAGTTCGTTTTTAGTCCAGAATGAACATCAGGCGTCAGTGCTACCGCTAGGCTGGCCGCTCCTGATAGCATTTAGGCTATTTGTTGATGGAGTTTAGTGTAATCTTCAATGAATAAACCATCATAGCCTTGTACAGGGAATCGTTTCGAAAATGGGAAAGGAAGATTCGGGATAAACCATAAAAAAAACTTCAAAATACACACGCTCACCTCGAATAGAACTTCGTCGATAGGACTAAATACACGATGAAGGGTCTGAGTTGTCCATTTCAGTTCCCGTTGAATTGCCATGTTTTCGCTGTGTACCTGTAATTGGCGGTTACCGAAGCAGTGCAACTATGAACGGAGCCTTACAGCTCACAAGAACGCTGGGTTGTTCCACAGGAATGACGGGGCTCGCCGAGATACTGATCTCACCATCCTCCGCGGGGCGAAAGAATGACACAATATAGAAGATCATAAGTTCAGGAACATCGGGTGGATACCGTAACCCTTTCGGCGTTGGGATTGGGGGGGGGGCGCAATGTCACGTGCCATCGATTTTGTATGTGTGGCACTTGTGCAATTTTTCATCACAGTGGCGCTTTAATGCCCAAAAAATGTTTTGTGTGTTGTACCTATGCTACTAAGTATTCATACCCATCGGTATTGTGAACTGCGCGGACGGTATCTATTAAAGGAGGATTCTACGATAAGGTCGAAGGACGAAGGAGGGGAAATTTCCTGGTTCAAAGGCAGGCGGGCCCCTTAAAGTTACGAGACGATCGTTTCGCACTGAAGGGTATGCCCAGCGGCTCAGCAGGGCCGTACCCATGTCGCTACCCGCCCGTCCCCTCCCCGTATAACTCTAACCATCTAGCAGAGAGTGCGTTAGCGTTAAGGAAGGCAGTAGCGATGAGTCGCAAAATGCGAAGGACGGTGCAGAGGATGGTTCTCTTCCCTCCTTTCTCATGGTTTTTCCTTCATCCCTGCATATTACCACCACTACCTTGATTTATGATGGGCTACCTTTTAATCGCAAACTCCGCCTTTAATACGGAAAGAAATCACAACAGTGGGCTTGCAAATGTGAAGAATTACCTTGTCGGTTTCATCGTACTGTTTCTGCACATATCCAATTGCTTCCTTTATAAGATGGACTATGAAGCGCGTGTCATCACCAGAGCTTTTAGCAATCTTCAGATACCTTTCCTGTAATGTATGAACAAGGTAGTATATTTCTGTAAGTGTTACATTCCGAGCCCTGTTTAAAAAAATGATCTGCCCGACTGTAATGTCAATTACTGGAGCGAGAATAAGCCGCTCCTCTTTGCTGCTTTTTTGCTAACTTCTGCTTTGCGCTGCTATTCACAATATGGCTGGACTCAGCAGAGAAAGCCACGTGAGACCAAACAAAACAGGCGAAGGGTTTTGCCCGAAACTTTGCACTCCTGTGGTATAGATATCGAAATACAGCTTGAATTTAAGGTTTCTCTGTTGTTTCCAGAAGACAGTCTAGAGTGAGCGACGTGAGAGGGGCGGGGGTAAGGGCACTCACTTGACATGCGAGCAGAGGGCCGCGCCGCCGCGTGGTTCCGCCATTGCGAAACGATATCCTACTGAAAACTGAGAGTTTTGCTCTTTAAAAATTTATACGTATTTCTTGGCATTGGAGGAGTCATTGGACGGAATTAGAGCTTCCGTAAAATTCTCGAAAAATTCAACGTTACGCCCCCTTATTAGGTGAGCGCCTTTTCGATTATTGCAGAAATTTCAAGCATCGTCCTATTCTCAACACGTTGCATTATGCTGACCATATGCTTGTAGAGAGCGCAAGTCGCAGGGTGCAATGTATCGAACTGTAAGGGGCCGTTACTGAGATCGGAAAAATCACAAAACTACTACATGTTGATTTCTGCGACCGGTAGGAGATATTAGTGACCTAGTGACTTCCTTCAAGCTCTTTGGGCACAAAACCTGAAGTGTTACTGGAGAAGAACAGAGTCAAAACCATGATTTATGAAGCGGTGACACTCTCAAGTCCGAGCCTATGTGAGGACGAACTCTCAGGAAGTGAAAACTGCTAACCTAGAAGTCCCTCCCCACTCCTCGACTTAGGCCTAAGCCCTCAGTGCGAAGATGAGCATTACAATAACCCTGACGCCGTTATAATTGGAACCTCATCCTAACAGCTGAGTGATTTCTGTTCACAAAGTTCGATGCATGAGCTCCTATGCGAAGATGTGCTGAAGCGGTGACGCGGCCCAATTCAAAGGTTGCGACGCGGCGCGCGTTTGTGGCGGAATCTTCGGTGCTAAGTAGGTTGGGGGGGGGAGACCACGCGGCGGGCGGTGCTCTGCTCGTGTGCTCCTCCAAGGCTCAGTCTATTTCACAACTACTCGTGCCTATTTCGCAACTGCCACGTGGTAAGGAAATTGTGACTGCCTCTGGAACTAAGCTTTGGAGGAGCAGACGAGCAGAGCACCGCGCCGCCGTGTGGTCCCTCCAACCCACTAAGCACCAAATCTTCCCCCGTCGCTTTCGATATATACTGGCACTCCATTGTGCTTCCACAACTATCGCTCTGATCCCCCACAGACGAGTTATGCGCTAACAAAGCATATAAACGCTCGATAATTTCTTCGACCAATCCCCAACATTTCATTTTACTTCTGAACGATTTTTTTTTCAAAATAGGTGAAGTAAGGATGCTATCCTATGTCCATTCCTGACGGAAGGCACTCCAGACCTACTTTTTTATCGGCTACGGCTGTCTTCTGCTTAGTTACGTGATGAACCCTCTGGAATTTTCGAAGACATTTGACATAGCGTTCATGCAGGTGTAGCTTCTGAAAATTCTTTGAAAGAGATCTGCAAGGACAGACTAGTGAATATGCTCACTCACTTCCCTTAAGCCAGAGTCCTTCACACCTTTTAGCTGACGTAGAAGCTTTTGCTTGGAGTCCTGCGCATCATATTCCAATGCTGTTGCGCGAGTCGCGTTGCCAGTGAAAAAATCCTGCAAAGGTATTCAGATTTAGAAGACGTAAAATAGACTTCAGTTACATATGTATGAAGGTACGCATTATCTCATGTTACTAATACATTTGATGTTATAAGGAATGTGTGATTTTTTCAACATTTTCCAAATTCTCCAAAACGTGTTTATTCGCTCACCCAGTAAAGTAGCCTGTGAGAAGTATGGCAGCCCTTCACTAGGCCTACGGAAGCCGACCGTTCTAATAATGCGCTAGTAATGAGAGTTCAAGCCTACAGATGGGATCTCGTCTCATTTCAGTGAAAGTATGTGAAGGAATTGTTCGCGGGAAAATCACGATTCCATCTCACCCAGGAAACACTGCAGTGAAATCCGCCATTAACGAAAAGACCGAGAAAAGAAAGCAAAAATGTGTCAGTTATTGTCACCAATTCGAAAACACGAGGGACTGTTTCGAATTCAAATTCCCGCCGTACATGTGTCACAAATGCTGTCGACGGGAACGATTCTGTTTAGTTCTGGGAATGCTTTCATTTGGGACTCTTTTTGGACTGTTCTACCCAAGGCAGTAACATTTCCCTCTTCTCTTGTACCCTGTTCCTTGGATCGCTTTGTCTCTATTTTCGAACTCAAACGCTTTAACCCAATTTTTTCCATGCGACTTCGTCGCTGTGACGTGACCAACGAAGGACGCACTTCTTTCTCTTACCGTTACTTTGTTTCCGCCTGACCTACCCTGCACCGCCAATGCAGTGTGGTGTTCATGAATCTGTCTCGCTTTGGAAACAATCTTCTTGCACGGAACATTGTACGTTGTTTCTAGTGATCACAATAGACATATTCATGTTGAGAAAGATTGCGAGGAATTTCCCGTAAACGAATCCTTCGACATGCGCTCTTGTCTGCCCTTACAACGACTCCATCTTCGCAGAACAAATGCGACCCCACGTATGAACTTGTGCGAACAGACGGTTGACTTTCCTATGGGACAAACTGATCTTTTCAGCTGCTCGCTTCCTTGACTCACTGTGCGACCATAGAATTCATCTGCCATTGAGGAACTGATCTAATAACATTGCACTACCTGTAACTCTGTTTTTGCAGTTGACGAACTCATTAAAAGCTGTGCTTCGTGGTCTCGTCGAGCCAAACTTCTCCAAATGGAATCCGTTTTCGCTCGACAACTTCTCACATTGCCCTCCACCTGAAACAGACAATTAATTCCATCTACTAGCTGATCTATTATTCTTTTCCGGTTAAATAGCATCTATTCGTTACTCTTATTAACGCCATTGTAACGAGCCCAGTATTCATGATATACAGTATTCTTCCACAATATTGGTGAAATTGAGTTCAGGGGTGGTCAATCCTTGTTATCTTATTCGCAGTAGTGTGGCACTTCTCCAGCCTTCTAACACAAGGATGAGATAATGCGAAAGAGGGTCAATCAATGTGTACTTTTGACATGGACCGGCGAGTGTCCTACATTATAAGCAACCTGTACCCATCCTACCCATATTTTTGCTCCTGTTCATCCACTCTCGAACTCTTCCACCTCTCAGCCTAGGCAAAAATGTCAACCCCCCCCCCCCCTCCAGGACCGTTCCCTTAGACCAAAGCTGGCGAAGATGTTAAAAGATCTCAGGATTTCTTCTGTAATACATCGATACTTATCAGGAGAACTTATAAAATGAGTCCATTACGTATAATGAGCGAAGCTACTCTTATCTTCAGTATTGGAAAACACAATGGAGTGGCCCCTAGACCTACAGTTTCACCCACAACATTTAACAAATGTGAAGAAGAACGTTGTCGGGATGGTGTCCTCAGGAACAGCACTTGGATGCTGAAACTGTTGTTGTTGGAACTGTTCCACTTTTCTCTATCCTGCACACAGCATAAACTGCAGAGCAGGCGCACAGAAATCTTTAGTGAAAGGCGAAAGATTTACTCGGTTGAATGCAAATTAGAAAAAATTCCTGAATCTTGTATCCGCGCAAGCATGTGTTCTTGAACAAAGATTAAGTTAAATGGATCGGACCCATGGAGACGTCTATAAAAGCTCGAGATATGCCATACACGTGACTCGAGAGGCATGATAAGAGCGCTGAAAACGTCTTCCGACCAAATGTACGACTCGTTCGCGAACCTCGCCTCCACGGCAGCGTAGGCGCTGCGGCTTACAAGGGAAGGATGGTAGGTTGGAGTGGCCGTTTAAAATGAGATGTATACCACTTGAGGCGTCTTTGAACGCTGATTCTAAATCTGGATTCCAAATCTCCTAGGGGATTCCCTGAACGGAGTTATGAAGCAAAACAACGCAATGGCAGTGGACGGAACTCACAGTCAAAACGTCGTAAGGTCGGTCCCTTTTCGTGTTTACTGTTTTGCATTCTTCAGGTAAGCAGCTAAACGGCTTTCGCTAGCCTTTTAAACTGAATTTCTGAAGAAAGCAACACAGCAATTAATCCTTCGACATTTTCACTGTGAGTCCCGACCACTACCGTTGCGCTGTTTGTTTCATAACTCTATTCGGAGAATCGTTTAGCAGATTTGGAAAGCAGATTTGGAATCAGCGTTCAAAGACGCATCAAGTGTTATACATATCATTTCAAACGGCCACTTCGATCTACCATCCTTCCCTTGTTAGGAACGCTTTCGTTTCTTCGAATGTTCGTTGGAGCAACAGTCTCAGAAGGGTTCCAAAAATCTGATGCTAATAGGGTGGAGAGAAGCACTATCCTTAGTAGAGCACATTTGAAATAGGACTGAACAAAAACTCACCTTGGGAAGCCTGTAGGAAGGGCGACGAACGGCAGCATATGGGCGGAGGCGGCATCAGAATGGGCGGCACCGGTCATAGCCGTTGTCTCTTAGCCGTGGTGATGGCTTGGTCAGCTGCGGAGACGTTGCGGGACCACTGAGGGTACCTCAGGTCTGTCCTTTGAAGCAAAACGTTCTCCCTCGCTTGGTTTCTTCTTCAGATGTGCTGAAATCATCGTTTGCGTTTCGCAGACGATGATTTCAGCACACCAGAAGTTCTTCGGGTCTCATCCGGTAAGAGCGGGCACTGCGGTGCAATGTGTGCTCAATGTCATTTTGGCTCAAGGAGTCCTTTAAGGTGCGAGCTGCCATCAGCTTCAATCCTAGTTTACTTTTTTTTTAGCCATTTTGTGTAATGTATTGTTCTTGTGCTGGATGACATAACGTCTATTAAAAATCACCTATTGAGTAGCGGACTAAGCCTAGGAGAAGGGAGGAAGACACCCCTCTCTAGGAAAATGGGGATTGCTCTCGGACGCGGGTCTCCCTCCATTCTAAGGCTTAGTCCTAAACATTTACATGAAATGTTATGCTATTTTGGTTTTAAACGCGCCACGCGCCCTGAATCACCATGCCCCTTTCTTTGCTGGAGGGGATCCGTTTCTTCTTGAGGCCGAGTAAGACTGTGCGAATCGCGCGATTCGCTACTAGCGATTCGCAAAGTCTACATCGGCCTGTAGTTGGCAACAGCGATTGATCGCTATTTGGCAGCTATTGCAATTGGGGCGCGTTTACTGCGGCGTCCAGGCAGCTCGTCCGCCACGCCTCTCGCTTCATTCCTAAGCCTTGGAAGGGGAGCCCCCGTTTTAAAGCCTCATCGGCGCTTTTCTTTCTCTTTTTCTTCCTCATCCGTCAACTCCCTACCTACAACTTCGTTACCGACCGCTTCACTCCTCGAATTCGTCCTGAGACTGTTGCTTTAAGTCTATCCGTGAACCGATTGAACTGATCGATTAAACTGGATGAGCCGACTGAAGGTTACGATAAGGAGAGTTTTTCTTCAATTTTATTTTACTTCATTCTGTTTTCTATAGCTTTATCTCAAAATATCATTGTCATTTGTGTGTTTGTAAAGGGCAAACAAAATTGAGCTTGCTTTAGTTCGATAGTATTTTTTTCGATTCGAACCATATACATCATTTTTGCCTTACCTTTAGGCAATTCAACTGTTCGAAAAGCTTCCGCCGTTCTGAGCAGCACACTTTTGAACGTTTTATTCCTAACCACTTCAAACAAACAGCCACCATTTTAGATGCCGTAAAAATGAAAAAAAAATAAAAATAAATAAATAAATAAATAAAATATAAATATAAATAAAATAAATAAAAATAATAATAAATAAAAACTCGCTCTATCTACACCTAGTATTTTTCCTAACCATGAGCACTTTTCCGCTTCTTTTGAAGCCTTCAGTACGACATAATCAATAGCTGTTTTGCACAAGTTTATGTTTCCCCTTAAATTCGGTCGGAAATGTGCGGAAGCGGATTGCAAAACAATCAAACATTTGGTCCTGAATCCACAAAAAACACGCTGTGCAGTAGTGATTCTAAAAGGCTTTCTTGCGATAATGAAAGCTTTGAAGAGGATTAGAGTGAAGGTCGGATATTGGAGATTGACATAGACCACCAGAGGGTGTTGATCAAACCGATTGCATGGAACTTTTGAAATGTCCGGCGTTAGGGCGATGTCAGACTTTGCGAATCGAGCGATTCGCTAGCGAGTCGTTGGATACAAGCGCTGCGCTAGCGAATCGAACTTTGCACCAGCGAGTCGAACTATGTACCAGCGACTCAATAGTGGCGGGACCCAACGTTCAACGGAAGTCGCGCCACTTTCAAACAGCGTTACTGGACAGTAAACACTGTTTGAAATCGGTGGGGCTTCCTTAAAACGTTGGGTTCCGCCAAGTAAACACAGTTTGAAAATGGCGGGGCTTCCTTCAAACGTTGTGTCCCGCCAATATCGAGTGCTGGCACGAGGTTCGATTTGCTGGTACTAAGTTCGATTCGCTGGTGCAAAGTTCGATTCGCTGGCACAACGTTCGATTCGCTGGCACAACGCTCGTACCCAGCAATTCGCTAGCGAATCACTCGATTCACAAAGTATGACATCGCCCTTATTAAGATTCGGTCGAACGTAGGTGAGGATAAGAAGTCGAAAGAAGTCGACGAGCGGGTGCCGTCACCATTTTTCCCCGCTGCTGCGCAGCTCATCTCGCACTTCCAGTTGGCGAGTTGAACTAGCTGTGCTACAAAATGTGCTGCAAACATTTTGCACAGTAGACCTCTTGCCTATCCGCCATCACCTTTTCAACCGTCTGGATAGACTCTTCTTTCATTTTGATGATCGAAACCCAACATGAAGGTGAGCTGATAATCTGAGAGTTCTTCCTAAAACCTCCAGTACTTCCAGTACTTGAAGCTATCAAATTCGACCTTAGAGGCCAATGGGAGGGGATTGTGGTAGTTTTCATTTTCGAGTTTGAATTGTTTAAACCGATATATGACCTTCTGAATCCTACGGTAAAATCGGCGGAAACTTCTCGAACATGTCAGTATAAGCTTATGAAGGACTCTATCTCTGCAGGCACAAATACAAAGGTAGTTGCGACAGTGAATCGAAAACTGCTTACCTTTTCCAGATTTTTCTGGGTTTTCCTTGTCACATCAAGAACATCAAGGAGCTGAGTGCGATCAACACTGACTGGAGGGGCAGCTGTGAATGGCTCTCGAGCCACTTCGCTACCATGCGTCTGCCCATCGCTCGTATGAGGAACTCTGAAATATTAGGTAGTTGCACTATAAATGTCGCTTTTCGAAGCAAAATTTTTTTGAAGAGCAACAATTCGGTTGACTTCGCCCTTGCTCATGCCGAGACTCGACGTTCGTTTCGAAGAATCGTAGCAATTGTCCGCTGACAACTCTCGACACCCAGAAACAAAATTTTTGTGCTCTTAGAACTGTTTTTCTTCACAACGCGCCGCTTTAAAGGCACGCTCCGGGATTACGCACGCCCACCCGCAAGATCCCCGCACACCAGGGTTTATGTCGCGCCCCTTTTGTGGCGAGAAAGTGCGAGACAAAGGCGGTAGAGCCTTGCTCGACCCGCAATCCACACCTTGGCTCGCAAGCCCCGCCCTCCGCAGTTGGCTGGCGCGTGATGTTGCGATAAGAGCGCGGGCGCAGTTGCCGCCGTGTTGCATTGGGGTGGATTTTATAGCATCTAACCCCTTGGGTGATGCGAGACCAAGTGGTAGACTGGACGCTCTTCTGCGCCCATTTTTATCGAGGGGCTTGCCTTTAACTCAGAGATCTGGCGCTCAGGCGGAGTGTGACAAGAGCTACTGGGCTAGGAGGAGTCAACGGCCCCCCAGTCTTGTCTCGCACCTCTTGCTGGTGACTTTTTCGTGAAATACAGCTTTTTGTCGTGAAGTGAGTACATGAAATCATTGTTTTTTA
>KZ345551.1:28537-42465 GCA_002352805.1 Teladorsagia circumcincta
CAAGTCGGACAAAGGTACGATTTCCCACTGCCTTCTTTTGCGGCCCCGTCCAGTGGTAGGCTGCGCTTCATATTTCGATTTCCGGAAATCGTACGGCCGCAGGAGAGGTCTCCAAGAATCACCAAGTGGTTCGTTTTTGTTTGTTCGGGTGAGGTGACGTGCCGGTTCGAGTTCTGTCTGGGGCAAAAGTTTGCTCAAAGCACAACACTCTTGTGAAATATCCAGCGGTCGTTTGTACTCTGGGCGTCAAGTGACATGACCCATAACCCAAGTGAAATCCCACGTGGTACAACTACATAGTACAAGGATACCGGGGCAAGGGCACCAGCGCTTCCCGCGCGCTACCTCCCACGCACCTAGTAAGTCAGCCAAATGCTGCATTCGTCCCCCCCCCCCCCGACCTCTTATCGTTTTCTTTTTTTGCTTTTCAACAATTCTCGAAACACGTCACTGTTTTTTCAGCTCAAACTTCAGTTCGACCTAACCCACCCAGCTTTTCAGCGGTTAAGAGTGCATCGACGAAAAGCTCGAAGAACGGGGTGTCTCCGCTAAGGGCGCAACTCTCCAAGGATCGACCCACATCGAGCAGTGTTAACGGTCAGTGAATAGTGTTTATTTCTTGAATTCTTATCTACCCTATGCGGTCAGGCTCCTGTGATTGAGCTCGACCCTGTGGAAGCAAATTTCGGACCACTTTGCATTCATAGATCATTTTCAGCCATACCAGACAAGGCAAGCTCTGCTCCGCTTGTCTCGTCGTCTCTGTGCCTCACCGCCGCTCAAATTCTGCTCATCCGGAAGACCTGGGCCCATGCACGGAATCAAGGCGCTCTGGAGCCAGCAATCAGCATATTCAGGTACGTTTCACTCTGGATATCAGCTCACTTATCAGCAGTTACAGCTACATGTTCCATTTGCAGGAACTCGTTCTTCAAGAATCCCGAGATTCGTTCGATGATGATGCATGGCACGAAGAACGCAGGACATGAGCGATTAAAGGTAAGAAGTACAAAGGTTGTGGGCCAATTCACGAGAGGGAACGAGACGAGACGGCATCCCCGAGGGGCAAATTAGTCCCGTCGCTCACGAGTATTTACCACTTGAAGACGTGCGTCATCACGTCGGAGGGGATACTCGGCCTCGGTCTTCATCATCACCTCAGAATGCGACCGATTTTGCCGATTCATAGCAAGTTTGCAGGTTTCTAAAGGAGAATTTCGAGAAAATCCGAAGGCGTTTGCAACGCTTTCCATTTTAGAAGCACGCGCAGATCTTCACGACGATAATGGACGAACTTATTGCGAACCTCGACAACCCAACAGCGACGAGCCCGTCTCTACGGGAGTCGGGGGAAAAGCACGTTTTCCAGACCAGAGATCAATGTGAGTTCGATTTTCCTAGTGTCTGCCACGCAATTGTATTCTTTTTACACCTTTTGACCTATCTTGAAACCATTCCTGTCCTGCAGCTACCCATTTGAGAGATAAGGCTTTTCTAGGTTTCCCTGAAGGGTTCTTCTACATAAATTTTGAGTTCTCTTCTCACATGAGTTCATCCATTCATTGTAATCGCTGTGCGTCGTGTTTCATGAAAGTTTTCTCAGATAAAAGAAATTCCTCCTCCTATAAAGGGTCTGTGGAAGATCGCATGCATGGGATAGGAAATATTCATGAGGGAATGGCCAGAACTCATTCTGGTAGGAGTCTTTATGAACCGGTAGTCCATGTAACAAAAGGGGGTACCTATTTCGCTGCCTACTTTTTATTTGATTGAAGCGAAGTGTTGCTTCGACGCGAATGGCAGCTAAAGCCGGTGGCGAAAAGTCCTACCAGCTCCTCTGAATGGCTCATTTCCTTCATCCTTTTCAGTACGAAGTACCACTCGAGTTACTGGGAGGATAGGTTAGCGAGTAACAGGGGTGAGTAACACCCATTTTCCTCCGTACCCTAAATCTTTTCAGTAACTCAACTAACAGGAGTGCCCTCCCACTCCTGTTATATTGACCGTGGACGATTCCTTTAACAGCTATGGAGGGAAAATTTGTTTGTGGAAGATCTTGGACGCGCTGAGGCGCACATATGATGACAACTGTTAAGGACATGACATCGGAATCTTCTGAGATTCGAAAGCTAATCTTAAGTAAGGATTCACAAAGGCCTTTTTTTTCTCTCACTGGCTAGCCTCCCTCATTCTGGGAATTGGCTAAAGAGGCATTCTCAATTATCCCCAGACTTTGCACTTCACATCTGGTATTTGGAGAAAATAAAGCCCTTAATACTACATCTTTCAGTCTCTAGGAAGAAGCACTATAGTCTCACCGTCTTTTTGTCGGCCCTAAACTGCCGCGTTCGAATAGGGGACCCTTAGCTTCCCTTCAACATTAAGAAACAACCAATTTTGATTCAAATAACCAATATTATGATGAAACTTATCAATAAATGTTTAATGTAAGCATCAACTCATGTGCTGCTGGCGCTACAGTTTAGATCCTTTTCTAAAAATTGAAATTATCCTCGTTTGAAGGCTATATTAGGTCGGTAGCAGTCCACTTAATTATTTATTCCATTTTCGAAAATGTCCATGTCGATTTAGTGTAAAATTGTTTCGGGAAAATTGTAATAAATGCGCTATCCGAGCATCAGAAGGGTTTCCGGACCTCCTGGTGTTCGATGTTGACTCACACTTCCCTTCCGAAAGCGGGATTGAGATGATGTCTAGAGTACTACTCTTTGCAACCACTGAAGGCAAAATCCGGGTTTTCTAATTGAAATGAAGCATTTTCAAGGGAAAAATGCATTGGAATGCAAGCGGGTACATCAGTGTCAGGATGACTTGACAAGACCGAGGCGCAGATCGAGGCGCTGAGGTACAAGGATTGGCAGCATTGGCCCCGTTTAGCACCCACCATTGGCCCCGCTCAAATCAGTGATATTTCTCTCCGCTGCTATTAGAATGGAGCTATATTTCCGTTCTTAACAACGATTTTCCCCGTTTTCTCTCATTACTGCTGACACACTTCACATCCCTCTGTCACTCAACCGCGCAATAATACATAAGTACGTTCCTGGACTTTGCCTTGAAGCCCATCGCATAACTCACACTTAATGGGATGTGCTCGCCACTATTGTATTGCGGTTTATTTCCGAAATTTTCTCTCCAAAGATTCACCTCTCTACTACGCCATGCATCTGCCATTCAATTAGAGTCGCAGAGGCAAATGACTCCTATGAACCTTTACAAAACACATCAGTCAGCTTTGAGAGCCAATTTTTCAGACGGCTGCCCGTTTCGTGCAACACTGCTCGACCAGTTCGCTTCGGCAATGATCGAACGGACACTGGAATGGGGAGAGAAAAAAGACAGAACCGAGGTAAGAGCTTTCAGTCGGCTGAAGGGAACATCCATTAATAGGAGGAGAAGAGTGTGTTGACCTCGTATGATTTGCTGGTCACGACTGGCTCCAGACTAGTGTTTTCTATGAAAACAACAGCCCTGAAACGCCTGGGACGGGCTGTGATAGCTTAAACCGAATCAGCCCTGCTATCACCGATCTTATCCAATTAGGGAAAATTAGAAAACTCCGAGTGATTTCAGGTTACGCAGACGGGTTGGACAAAAATAGTGCTGTTCGTAGTGGAGCAGATCAAAGAGGGTTTCCATGACGAGGTCAAACGACAACGGCGAGTCAAACCACGACATCTCGGGGTAAGTGTCCAACTCTTTTAAGTAGTTAATGCTTTGCTATGTATCATATCACACATTTTCTTGATGTTCTACAGCGTAGTTTTTGGAAACAGTCGCGCCAGGAATCGCATTGAAATCGAACTATCCATTATCACTTTGCAGATGCGGTCCGCGTGCAGTCGCGTCGCAGTTACATAATGAGACTAGATTCTCTAGGGTTATGACAATGACTCATCCGACCTCGTGAAACACTTGAATCCACACAATTTTCGAGAACGAATCTTCGAAATTTGTAGTAATTTTGGTATAGCTCACTGTAGTTGAGCCGGAAGTACTACATGTGCTAGCATTAATAATACAGATGAGGAATGGTTGGTGTAGTGTAGTGGCGAGTGACACCAGTTCCCGCTAGCACGATGCTGAGATGAAATCTCAGCACAAAAATCGCTCAGACTAACCGACCTTCCATTCTGCTGGCCCTAATTTAGGTCAAGGCTTGCCTGGGAGAACAAAAACACTGACTGTTACACTGGCTGGTCCCTGGAAAGCATTATGTTTCCAAGTCTCCTTCAAGTAGGAAAGGAAACCACTACGAACTTGCATGGAAGCAGAATGCGTAGCGCGTCCGACAGCGGGATTTATAGTGTAAATTCTTGGTTTTGATTAGATAACAGACCATTGTAAATAGGCTACGTATAACACTTTTCACACTCAACCCCCCCCCCGCTTCTTCTCCTTCTCCATAGCTTTAGTCCCGTGCAGTCGCAGGGTCCGTTGGCTCAAATTCTTTACGAAATTTCACATTTCGGAGATCTATATTCATCGAAAAACAACGTACCCCTTATCCACGATCCCCTCGAAGAAAGGAAATGGAATAACTGACAGCTTGAGTCTTCCACGATTAAGGCGCGGCTACGAGGTCTCCGTTCTCAGTCCGAAAGTCCTGGAAAACCATACGAAAAGTGAGATTTGAACTCCTGAGAGCCTTAACGGCAGTCAAGAAAAAAAGCCGTTGAAATAAACCACACAATGGTATCGATTGGTTAGGGGGTGCTAGCAACGTTGATCTCTACTGCCAAGACTTGAGATGGACCCACCAGGTTTGTAAGTTATGCTTAAAATAGCATCATCACAACCCCTTCCCTGACTAAAGCCCCGACCTTATGATGAACAAGTTCGACTAGACCGCGCACGTTTGCCGGTTGAAGCTACTCGTTCTCCTTCCCATTCACTCAGCCAGCCCTTGATGACCCACAACGCGAACAAGTTGATATGTTACCTAAGCCAAACGCTCATCCGGGAAGGATACAAGACGGGGGACCTCCTTAGGTAAATTTGGCTCTGGATCGATGTGGTGAAAGAATTATGCGGGGGGATTATGTGCAGAATAATAGAGCATAGACCACAAAAAAGTTCGCCATGTACGGCTTTGAATGAACCTCGGCATGTTGTAGTTCTAACTTTCTTCAATTAAACACAACACGAGGTTGGTAAAATCAAGAAAACCCTCGAGGCATTTTGGATTCAAGTCAGCAACCCTAAAATGAGTCAGAGGGAACAACGCCTCATAACAACGAGGGGACTAGGATCCTGTATAAGGCCTTCCAGTAGTGACTCTCATTTGGGTAGAGTCCGGATTGCGGCTGGTGTGTGGCTTGTGGCCGGTCTATAAATCCGGACAGGAGCGGTAAGTGGTCCGTATTGAGGCTACCGATGTTTTGATTGATTTTGAACTTCTGTAGGGTAGCGGCGACGTTGGTCGAGTTGTCATAAATTGACTAGGTTTTCTTTTGGCAGGCTCTGACGAAGGCGACCCCGCCGAAATGTTAGCCGTTTGAGTTTCTTTGCCAACCTCGTGTTGTGTTCAAAGAAGAAAAAAGTAAGAACAAAAAGAGTTTCTTTCATTGTAAAAATCAAAGGAATCATCCTTCAGTCCTCTTTGGACACCAGCGAACTGGTCCACCCAATGTGGAAGAACCTTCTTTTCTTAGAAGTCAGCATTATCGTAGTCTGCACAAACTGTTACATTAATATGCCCTCCCTATTGCAATAACGCTACTAATTCATCCTTGAATTTGAACTCTTTCAGCATCGCTCCGACTACGCCTCGCTGTCCGAAACGTACAGCCACTCCCTTCCACGAAATGTGCCGGAAATCAAGAGATTCAATACTGTCGACAATCTTTGAAATTCACTAAACAGCTGATGGCTTATTACACAGCCGAGCACCGTCCACGGGTGGGTGGGACACGGAGTGGATCTGATGATTTACCTAGGAAAACTTCATAGACGGTCTTCGGCGATTCAGCGATTCTCAGGAGATCGCACAAAATGGGTGGTGTTTCAGCTCCCTAATCGCTCTCTGCTTCTCTAATTCCCTGCTGTTCGAGTGTTCCTTGCAATGCTTCTTTCGTTTATCTTCACTCTAAGTCCAAAAAGCAGACCACTCACTGGTCATCCACCTTCTAACACTGTGCAAGAGAATATTTCTCCAAACAACTCAACGGGTACACTGAGGTGTTCAAAATATTGTTCTACTGTCCGCTAAATGAAAAACTGGCCCTCCGACGTGACATTCATCAGCGAGAGGGTCCCCAACCTTCGACCGATGAATGCCTTCCCAACCCTCAATCGGGATGTGGTGCAGGAGATACTTCGACGAATTCCTAAGATGCGGGGACGTAATAGCTGGGGAATCCCGTGGTCATCATCTTTAGGTCAATCTGGGTGTGGTTGATTTACGTTTTCGCAGGGTGAATTTAAAAATCGACTGTTTGACTTTTTAGAACCTTTCCCTTACAAAGGCAAATCATAATATTGTGCCAAGGGAAATAAAAGAGAAAATAAGTGAAAGAGCATTTGAAAGATCTCCAGGTACGGTTTTTCACTCAGTGTAAAATGGCGGAATCGAAGCCGATGAGTACCGAAAGGTGTCGCGCGGCCAGAAGGCAGAGACGCAGACGCATCAGCGGACGAGTCGTAGGGTGTGGGGCGTATCGTAGTACAGTCCATTTACGTTGACGCGAAATAACTGCGGTACGCGAATACGACCCACTCACTGAACCGCTGCGTTTCCGTCTTTTTGTCTGTCGACAGGCCTCCTGTCGGGTACCCGGAGCTAGCACCGGTTACGGTATCAAGTAGCAAGTATGCGCGCCACTCCACGCGCCGCATTTGTGCCGCGGTGGTCCTCCTGCACCACAGCCCATGAATCGCGTACTAATCCATGCCCAATCGAGCCCCATTCTTTGGATTCTCCGAATGTAACCAAATCGATCACATTATGTCACTTTGTATTTTCCACTGTTCTAAATATTATTCAGAAATAAATGACATTGCAATATATGATCTACAATACAATACATGCATTCATATACATACGCAGTAATGAGTATGATATACAATGGAAAATGAAAATAAAAGGAGAGGAGGAGGGTTCATGCAGTAAGGAGGGCATATGGTGCGACAGTTCCCGCGCCCGCTGAAATTCCAATTTTCGTTGGACGAGAAAAACCCTGGGTACTCGAGCATTTTGTTTTCCGCTTCCACAGCCAACCGGGACATCATTCCTTTGAGAAAATTTCTGTCTCTTTAAGCGATATGGTCTGTCGCATCATATGCTCCCCCCGTACAGTATAAAACCCGAAAGGAAGGATGGCAATTATGCAGTGTTGAATGTTATTTATAAAATGTAAATTAAGCTACCTTAAAGCACCCGCTATAGCAAAAATGGTACAATTGTGTGGTTCAAATATGAAAAGTAGTTGCTAGTAAGCGTACCTTAAGCGCTATCGCAAGACACAGGGACCCCTCTAGTACTAGACCGAGGAGGGGCACGAACTTCGGGGAAAATAAAAATTGCTCACGCATCCTGGTGCCTCTCCGCCCTAGTCTGAGGCTTACTCCGTTTTTTTTAATGGAAAATTATGTTTGTCGAGTTTTTGAATGCAATGCCAGCACAATGCCCCGTACCTTGCGATAGCACCGGCCCACCTTTTTGGACAGTAGGAGAGTCTGGGAGACACTGGACGCCAAGACAGGAGAACGACAGACGGATGCGATAGAACAATACGAAGAATGGGACATAGACACCGCTACACGGTTAAGTGTGCTAGCCCCCGAGACCTTTCCAAGAGTTCTGAGAGGCGAAAAGTGCTGTGTTTCCGAGGTAGCAGATCCAGCAAGCTTATAAAAGCAGACGATTGCTTTGATGATCTAATCGGCGGGGGGGGGGGGGGGGCGGGGCTTCAATTGGTGATTTCACAGTCCCCATGCTGATTTGCCCAAATTCCCGCGGGAATGATCACTCAAACCAATGACTACTCTCTCTTTAATTGCAGTCCCAGAAATTAGCCCTAGAAGATAATTTCGACCGTCCAATATGACGTGACTATGGCTAGCAAGAGAAACAGGATCAGACACCATTCTGATATCAACAGAGCCATGTTGTTGCTGTGATTCTTCAGGCAGTGATGTTTTCAATTTGAAAACATCACACATTATTAAACTGATCATGAAAGAACAAAGTTCGCGCCGACGAGCCCGCCGCGTGCTGTTTCGGTGGTGTTTCTCAACTTCTTCCAGTTGTGGTTTGCACCTCAATATTGCTACCTCACGGCTTGCGCTCTCATGCAGGGTGAGCATCGCATCGAGGAAATGACCGTGGTAGTACAACAGCAACACCTCCCTTCAGGAAGGTCATAGTATGGTTCCATCTATGCTCCACTGTGCCTGTCTACGACCCTTAAGATCCTAAATACGTTACCTTTCCTCCCACCGCTGCAAATATGACTTCCACGACCTTTATTCAACCTGCTCTGAGACTTCTCCTGAAGTATCTCGTAGCTGTTAGATATGTATTTTTGATAAAAGTGAATGCTTCCGTGCGGTAGCATAGATTACAATCAAAATCAATGCAGGCTTGGGTTTGTGGCTACAAAGAACCTTGGCCTCACGGTAGGTTTTCCGCTCGTGCCGGCAGCTCACAGGTGTCCCTGAGCATAGAAGATTTCTTCCTTCAGTGGGCTTCTTTGTGAGAAGAGTAGGGTGTTGTGGGCAACCATTCCAAAGCTTTCAGGAGCTCTGATTCGAGCCAAAAAGCCGTACTTAACCCTTTGGCTACTGGTGGTGGTACACATGTGTACCACTTCTGTAGTCAAAGACACTACCACGTTTTGGGACTTGTTGAGAATGGAGTGTTGCTTGATGATGGAATTGGGCACATTAGGAAACGGAATGGTTCCTACACGAAACGCATCGATAACTTAACTTTCATTCTTTATTACTGAGGAAAGAAACAAGTATTTGAGATTCTTCGCCTTTCAATTTGAGTTGCGCTTTCTAGACCATAATTTCTTTGCTAGGGCCGAAGTGGTGTAGTGGTACGTTGCGGTGCTAACCACGCGCACAGTCCGGCCATCAAATCCTGGATCGCACGTGTACAGGCTCATCAAGCCTTTCATCCCCCAGGGTCGGTTGACTGGTACCAGACCTGTATTGAATAAAAGCACTGACTTGGCTGGCTTCCACAAGTCATCACATGGGCGAAATCGCTTCCCAGTGCCGCCACGATTTTGAGTGAGAATGGTGTGCATGTCGCATCCCAAAATTGGATTAGTCATGCCGAATGCTTTACCCTTTATCCTTGGTTTTCTTCCTGACATATCCATGGCGCATCCTGTACTCCTATAACGTCCAGAAACTGGTGTGCTCAGTGTACTCCTCAGTTATTGGGAAAACGAGATGGTCAGAGATACAAAGCGGTCTCGTAAAACTGCTCTTCTCCCTTCTCTAATGAGACCTCTCTACTGAATGTGATGAGATGAGAGAAAGACGTGAGCAGCTGCAATTATCTTATCTTATCACCATGGAAGGCGAGCGAAAGTCTGTAGTCAGCGAAAAGCAAACATGTCTATCAGCCGGCAAAGTGATTCTTGAGTTGTGCACGTGCCTCACTACTCACTATCACGTACTAGGCACACGTCGGCTTGAGTGACTGAGTGAACAACCATTTGAGTTTGTAAACGAATTCAGCTCAAGGAAAGCTTACATGTATTGCTCAGAATTGCATTACGGTAGAAAACAATCCATTTTGACAGTTCACATCTTTATACCTTGACAGTTACAATATAATTACATACATGTACACAGACTTGGAGAACTTTTCAACACCAAGAATAAAATGAAAGCAAAAGAAATTATGAATGGCTATTCAGTGCTGAGTGCTGACTACAAAAATGACAGCTAAAAACTGGTTACTCGGTGATCCCGCATTGTTCCATGCTGTATTTGTACAAGTCGTCACACGCCTGATCATTCAATGCCGCTGGATTTTCAGGAGCTAATTTGCATTCCCTGAAAGAATCAAGCATAAGCGACTGTAGAAGAACTCCTTCTCAAATATATCTCCATATTCCCAAAAAAAACAGTGCAGCAAAGAACGCACGTTACGCGTTCAACAAGGAATGAACCTCCCCGTGGCCTAATCAACTGGGTACTGCTGTGTTATTTCACCGTGATAGACTGGGTAAGGTTCGTCAAAACAGAGAGCGACTCTTTCGCTTTTCGCAGCGCAAAACATTTTCGCTTCGGTAACCCCAGACCCACCCATCACCGGCGGTAGACCATGGGAGAAGCTGGGGCTCCTGCAGCGAAAAAGTTTCGCGCCACGAAAAGCAGAGAAGTCGCTTTCTGTCCTAGCAACCCGCACCCCCATACATCTAAACGCCATTAGTATGGCCTACAAAAGCGACTAATAAGCCCTGAGACGCGCGTGCCGCTCCTACACAATTTTTCCGCGAAACAGAAGAAGTAGATATGATATATTCAACACTTACGCAAAGTACTTTCCGCTGATTCCATCGACACCCTCGCTGAGAGCCAAGTAAAGCGAAGTCTGCGCACCGTCACTGTCCGTTTTCAGGAAGAACCATCTAAAAGGTGAAGGCTCGTTGAAACTTTGGTAGAACAGAGATAATAACACAAAGAAAAACTGCTGCATTCTTAAACAATGGAGAGTGTAAAACCAAACCTGAATGGGGCGCTGAGTTGAAGAAAAGGTGTCATATTGAGAGGTGTAAACCGATACAGATTGCTGTTCATGAGACCTGGGTGCAACGAATTCGCAGTGATATTGTGAATGCCGAGTTCATGAAGACGTCGGGTCAGGGCGCGTGCGTGCATAACCTGGAATCGCTCATAATACGCTATAAAATTCGCCCAATGAGGAGATGTCACTCAGTATGGACGCTTCACCACATTCTTTCGCCGTGAAAGGCTTAAACCTTCCGGAACACTCTCTGACTCTTTTTTGAAATTCGAAATACAACTCACATTGGCGAGCTTGCTACGATTGTACTGTGCAAAGCCAATAAAGCCGTACTTCTTCGCGTCGTCAATGGTTTCGAGATCTAACGATTTGCTGAGAAGATGCAACTTTGAAGCGACAATCACAATTCTTGCCTTTTCGGCTTTCTCCATTGCAGGTAGAAGTAAATGGGTCAGTAGAAAATGACCTGCAAAGGCACGTTTTCAACAACGATTATGCTAAAATGAAGTCAGCTAATCAGCCACAACGAGGTTCTGCACTGCATTTATCATGATCAGGCTGCCAGTAAGTTAGGAATAACAAAGCCTGCACAAAGCGCCACTCACCGAGATAATTGCTCTGCCAGGTCATCTCATGGCCATCGACCGTCTTCTCATACTTAGGGTAGAACATAACTCCGGCATTGTTGACAAGAATGTCGATCTTATCCTCTTCTGAAATGAATTCACTTTTCCTGAGTTCATGTGAATTTCACGACTGCACACATCTAACAATGAAAGGATACCAGGTCGAAGTGACCAATCGACCCCTAGATGTGTTTTTGGATGATGAGTTTTTGAAAGCTGGTCTCGAGTAGTCTTCTGAATCTGCGAAACGATCTTTCGAACGTAGTTATGAAGCGAGATAGTGCAGTGGTAGCGGCCTGGCCAACAAGCAGGAGGTCATAAGATCGAGCTCTTACTTGCTTCTCACTTTTGGTGACCACCCCTGGCACCCGTAGCGCACATGTGAGGACCTTTCGTGCCAAGCAAAGTCATACTCGTGTTCAGTGCGTCAAATTACCCCTTCCAACTACATTTCATCAAAATCTAAAATTTTGATCTCACGTTGAAAATGGGGGCAGTAGCGCTGCCGCTGCACTACATCGCTTCATAACCACGTTCAGAGAATCTTTCGCAGATTTGGAAGTCTCGAGATCAGCGTCTAAAAGCACCCTAGTGGTGTATGTTTCGTGACAAACGACCACTTTTACCTGATATCCTTCCCTTGTAAAATACGTATAACTTGAAGGTTCCAACCCCGCCAGGAAAGTTCACTAGGTCATTCGAAATAAGAAGTATACCTACACACGCGCCCCGAGGCGCTGAGCTCAAATCTACCTTCGTTAGCTGCAGAACGAATCCCTGAAAGAAATTAAGAAACAGCGTTGGGGAGCCTGCCTCACAGGCACAGATCGTGAGATCGTCTCCACTCCAAGTCCGTACTTTTGTTCTTTTCAGAAATATTTCCGGAAAGATTTTCAATATATTTCTAAGAAAAGCAAAAGTACGGACTAGCACTGGAGCCAATTTCACGACCTTCTGCGCATGAGTCTGGGTCGCCAACGATGCGCTTCCCTGCTTCATAACTTTTCCCGGAAATTGGTCCACGGATGATGAAAGCAGATTTGAACTCAACGTCTCGGAACGCCTATGTAGGTA
The DNA here is from genome assembly GCA_002352805.1 of Teladorsagia circumcincta. Lineage (NCBI taxonomy): Eukaryota > Metazoa > Nematoda > Chromadorea > Rhabditida > Trichostrongylidae > Teladorsagia > Teladorsagia circumcincta. The sequence goes on from KZ345551.1 coordinate 40,970, forward strand.
TCCCTTATTTCAAACAGCAGGACTGACCAATTAGGTTAGATCTCATCCAGATTCATGCATAACTGCATAATCGCGCAAAGCGCAATCCCACCCAAAACATCAAAAAAATTGTTTTGACCTCATAGCTGCACCGGAAACTCTCTCATGACATCTCCACCAACCTTTCAAAAGTTCGGCTGCGCATTCCCTGATGCTGCTGAAATCCGCCATGTCGCATCGGACAGTAAAGAGCCGCGTGGCGTCACAACCCAACTGAAAACAGCAATTTTTCCTTCTCAAGTTTTCTTGCACTGTTGTTGATTGCATCATAGAATAGAGTTCAAAATTCGTTGGATCGCTCATTTGTCCTACAATTGTTCTGAACACTTGTTTGAATAATGCCTTTTTTAAATAAATCAACTCTACAGAATGAGTGCCCTTCTGAAAGGCATTATTCAAATTTTCTTTTTACATATCACTGTTACCGCTCACCTTCCTCGAGGCGGAAGCTATTTTTTGGAGGTATGAAACCATCACAGAGAGAACTCTCAACAACACTTCTGACTACTCCTTTGGTCCTACTGAAAATCAAAAACAACCATTATTGCCGGTAAAGTTGAGAAATAATATCTATTAATTATTGCAGAAAGTTGACGTTAGAGCGGATAGTGTCTTGTATAGGCGAAAACGAAAGTGTCCGCGATAACTGAGATACCTTTTGCTACGCGAGACCATACCCGAGTCTGGGGAAGAACAGCACTCAACAACTACACTGGGGATTTGTGAAACGAAATGCCGAGAAAATTTCTGGTGGATATGTTTTGACACATGCCCTCCTGCTAACCTGACTTCTACACTGTCAGCAGATGCCTGGCTATACTGTTGATGGAACACAGCTTCCCCTATCTGTACTTTGGGATGTGGTTCACTAAGACAGAAAGCGACTTTCCCGTTTTTCGCAGCGCGAAAAATATTCGCTGTAGGAACCTCAAGTCATCACTGATCGGGAGCCGAACTCAATCATTCCCTCAGGGGTTGGGGGACAAATCCATTAAAATTTATTTGTTTTTCATAGATAGTTTCTTCATTTTCAGTGCATGTTTACTTTGAACTACATTTATACATTAACTGTAGGCCCTTTACCAGGACAATCTCAGTTGGCAAGACAGAGAAAATCTAAAGGGATTTTCGTCCTCCAACCCCTTGAGAGAGGATTGAATACGACCCCAGGAGTGGACCTGTGGCTCTGGCAGCGAAAAAAGTTTCGCGCTGCCAAGGGCGGTAAAGTCGCTTTATGTCCTAACGATCCACACCCTGTACTTGGCTCAAATCCCTCACGCGTGTGGAGCTGGCAGCAGTATGCAGGGTAATACTGACATTGGTAGTTTTCTCAAGGCGAATAATATTTGATTACTCATTGCAGCTCCTTAATACTCCACCTGATGAGGAGATTACGTATGACCTAGGCCACCCCATGTATTTCGGTCCTTGCACTTCAATCCAGTGCTATTATTTTA
>KZ345551.1:68533-89321 GCA_002352805.1 Teladorsagia circumcincta
TGCCGTCCTCCTGTCCCTAGTGACGATCGGCCACTCCTATAAGTGTTAAAAAAAGTACGCGGAGCCGATGTTCTCTTTTTGGTGCTACACAACGCTTTTGCGTTTATTCCTGAATGACATTTAAATAGATTAGTGGTTTTCCTGGTTGATGAAGGCTAGTAGATCGCGACTCAAATCGCTTGGTCACATACTTTTCAAGTGCCACGACTTTAATTTTATACTTACTACCTACATCTATCTGCAGTTGAGTCCCACTTCAAATCGATAGGTTTTTTGCTCACGAATCGATAAGCTTTTTGCCCACTTTCTATATTTGTCGTTGATGTTTCAGGTAAGAAAGAAAGTAAAACAGTCACTCCCAAGGAACGAATCGTGAGTTGGAATTTCATGGTCACAGTATTTTGTGCTCTTTATTTTATTTATCTAAGCTCTTTTTGTGCCCTATGCTCGTGTTTCTCAAACCAGGCGTTCGCAGCCTTCTGCTTATCGACTTTTTGCTTATAGTTGTGTTCACGCTCTCTTCCTGCTATTGATGGTAGTGTTATTTTAGACTGATTTCGAGGCTCTAATGTGTGCTTTACTTGATTTATAGACATGTACGATCGATGGGCCTCGCCGCACTGGACCGGTACCGTCGAGGTTTGCAGATTGGATATATGTTGTGATGCTATCAGTATTATATGTGAAGGTTTCAGGATGAGTGGTGGTTTTCGTAGCTATCCTGAAAGGAGAAGAAGTGATGGGGAGAAACCTTATCCAGTGACGCCAACTAGGTGAAATTTTTTTCTGTCTCTTTCTTTTTCCATAAGCAATTTAAAGTCTTAATATTCATAGTAGATGTCACTGAAATTACGGGCGAATCTTTCAAAACCCTGCGTTCAATCTTTCCGAAATCACAGGATTATGTTTTTTTAAGTTATTTTTTTTTATTTTTCTTCCGTACAAGTCACTAATATGATGCTTGGGTGCTTCACAGTTATTTAGTAGATGTTTTTCTTATTCAGCGTAGTTCTTTGATTAGTGTGGCGTAAAATGGTCGATTTTTAGGCAGTCTATGAGAGATAGACTTTCATTCGGAGATACTCGTGGTCGAGACAGATTCGATTCAATGCGTGACAGGGACGTGGACAGCAGCAGGCTTAATGGTTTGTGAATCCGGATACAGAGTGCCCTGAAAAAAACGCAATGTGAATCCTAGCAAACACTTATGCTTCATTGTACAGGAAAATTTCGACACGAAGACGAGGATAAGCCTGTGCAGAGACTCATAGATCCGACCACCGTGCCGAAGGGGAAGGGTTATTTTGGGGTGAGTATGAGCATGTGAATACCGGGATGTTCTCTGTTTCTTACAAATTGCACTCCATATTTTTCAAGCATGATGATCGCGGGGAAGAGAAGCAGTGGCGTGGACGAAATACATACGATCCACGAATCGACATGGGACCGAGGCGGGATCGGCCTAGCGGATTCCGTGGATATGGTGGCAGAGATAGAGTGAGTCATCCGTCGCGTTGCTTTCTTACCCTCCAAAGACAACAATAGCATATCAACGTTATTCAGTATGATCGGCGAGATCGTGATCGTGACGTAGGACCACGCAGACAGTATGTCTCACGTTCAGCCGCTGACGGAGTTTGGACACATGACAAATATATTGAATTGGAGGGCGAAGACGGTAAAATTTCACGCTCGTCCTCCTTGAATTCGATACTAATTGTTTCATTTTATTGGCGTTCCATTGTACGCAGGTCTTGACTATGAGAGAGTTTGATTTCGGAATATTGCTGTAATTTTACAGGCAGCGATAATGAGCACAACTCAGGCGTAGAGGTTGTTGTGGATCAAAGCACGAGCTCGAAGTCGAAACGGCGGATCCATGAGGTTGGTTCTATGAATTAAGTCTACTTGATAGTATGCCATATCTGATCTACTATTCCATGGACCACAATATTGTTATCTCGGTACGTGGGTGTACCTGTCTGTATTCCGCAAGATGCCTCATTATGAGGGAGAAGGGGGTGTATGGTTTGGCAGGGCAGAAAGCGACATTTCCGCTTTCCGCTTTTCTCGCTGCGCGAACTCCATAGGCCGGATTCAATCTTCCCCCAAGGGGTTGGGGGACGACAACTCCTTTAAATTTTTTTGTTTCTCAACACAGTTTCTCCATTTTCAGTGCGTGTTTACTTTGACCTGCATTAAAAGTAGGTCCTTTATCAGGACAATCCCTCTTAAGAAGACGGAGTAAATTCAAAGGGATTTTCGTCCCCCAACACTTTGGAGGAGGATGGAATCCGGCCCCAGGTGCAGCAGTGATAGCATGGGTCTGGGGTTCCCGCAGCAAAGAAAGCCGCGCTGCAGAAGGTGACCAAATCTCTCTCTGTACTAGGGAACCATACTCGAGGAGGGGCCCAAAACCAGCCATTCAAATTTGAGGTCCAAGTCTCATCTAGGGTTCAAGTCAGTTCTGAGGTTTTTTTGATGTCGTGATTTGATGGGAAAACCAACTTTTGTGCGAGCACTCACTGAGCGACTTCTAAGTCACTCTACGTGGTGTTGACGTCGCAACTGAAGGGGAACGGGGCAGTCTTTTCACTATATTAGCATATGTTATCCCGGCTCGAACGTGAACTCTAATAAAAAATGTTTTTACTAATAATTGGTAATCCCTCATTTGTCCACATCTTCGCAATATGCTGTCTTGGATAAAAACTGCTGGCTAGACTGTTCAGGGTAATATCCGTCAAATAAGTCAGATTGATGTAATTATGTTTCAGGCCTGATGAGGTCGTTAAGCACTGTTTTATAGATGAGCAAGTGTTACGATATCTTGAAACTACGATCGTACCTTATTAACATTGCTTCTAATGAGTGGAAAATATCATATAGGTAGTAAATTCATAACCAAGCGAGACAATGAACGTGGAAATTCTAAGAACTTTTGCAGCATTCAAAGAGTGTCAATTTCAGGATGAAGACGATATTGCTGAGAAGTGATGAACTAAGTATAGCGGTTGGCCGCCAAAATAAATCATTTCTTGTCATCCAAAAAGGGTTCGATTTTGGATCACAAGTCCTATTTTGTTCCCAAGTCAACAGGACCTTAAAATAATCTAGGATCCACTTTGTCCAGTGAGCCATTTGACTTGCACAGTTATTCTGCATCAAATTTCTTGAATGTACATGTTGATACCCTTAGAAATTTGTTTTTTTTTGTTTGTTGAAAATTACAAAACGTTCTGTTGTGATCTGTTTTTGGAATTATCTAATTCGCTGATTTCCCATCGTTTGCCCAGTTGCATGCGCGGCTACCGACTCGCGCTTCTCGTTCACAGTTCAGTAAAGCAACAGGCTCTCCTCTTTGTTCCTTTGAGCTTGTTTCCTATGTGTAAACAGTCGTTGAATAAAGTGTATGTTGTGACATTGTTCTATCATAAACGTGTGTTGACAAGCATTTGATTTTGCAAAACTTTCGATGCTATGATCATTTGACGTTTGAATTGTAGGGAAAAGATGGGCGAGAGCTTGGATGATTATATGTCGGATGATTTCCTGGAAGTAGCAAAAGATGTGAAGCCAGGTTGATCCATTGTTTTCTTTTTAAATTCTGAGGGACTTGTTTCGAAATATGAGATCAGGAGATTCTGAATAAACGGCGAAGAATTCTTCCAACATTTGCGCGCTGTTTCCTACAATTTCCTTTGATTGAGCCATTTGATAGTTTAGGCCTTTGCATGCGTGCTTCTACTTTTTACCGCTCTTCTAATGGTTACTATATTTTTAACTAGGTCCTTAGAACAGTGACCTAAGTTTCTGTGCGCGTGCCACAAGTTCAGGCGACAAATTTGATCGGGTGGTCTACTGTCATGGGTTTTTTTTTCGCGGGTAGTTCGTCTTCCAGCGCAAGAACATCACATTGAGAAAAGGGTTTATGCGAGCCCGACGAGCGTCTACCCATCATTGCTGCTGAGGCATCATTGCTGCTGAGGCTGCATTCACCAACTATGATGAAGGTGTAAGCTGTGACTGGGCTCTAAAAGTCTTTAGCTCAGCCTATCAGACTAATTCACAATCAGACATTCCCTAGCTGAAGTTTGCAGGGAGTTTGGGTTAAAAGTTGCTTTGCGTTCCTCACCAGCTCAGTTGATATGGTAGATTCCTTTGAATTTATATCAAAATTTATGCTTTTGTAAGGTCTCGTAACGAGTCAGCAACACAGGAGATGGCTGAAGGCAGAGGCGGAGAAATTGAAGAACAAACCAGAAGCGCGGGTACTTCCGAAGAAGAAGCACGAGTTAGGTATGGTGATAAGTCCTTTCATGTCACTGTGTGCGACTGCTTCCCTCTTTTTATTTGCTTAAGTTCTCTTTAAGCGTGTTTACATCACTATATGTGAGAACAATTGTGCAGAAAACGAATAAAGTACAAGGTTCATGTTTCAAGAGAGAACTCTTCGCGAAGAGGCGTTAAGCAAGCCAGTTCCGGAAAGTTCGAAAGGATTTGCTCTTATGGCTAAAATGGGATTCAAACCAGGAATGAGTCTGGGAAAGAAGAAAGATGGTATCTCCCAGCGTTCACTACCAAAACTTCTAGGTTAATGCTCAAAAATCGCTTTCCGCTTATAGAAAATGATCTCGGATCCGGTATTAGGGAGCCACTTCCGGTCGAGGTAAAGTCAACCAGAACAGGATTGGGTCATGCTAACGAGCAGGAGCAACAAGCCAAGTTGAGGATCCAGCGAGAAATGGAGCGAATGAAGCGAAGAGCCGAACAACACGTACGTTCATTTTGTGAAGGGCTCAGCTTACCCGGGCGAGATTCCATTCGCTACTTGGCCCCCGGTCTCTGCGTGTGGGAAGTTGCGCCATAAATAAGATATCCCTTGGATATGAATCTAATGACATCTTTCTTAGGTTGCATTATATCGGCGCACTTCAGACCGTGACCAATCTCTTCCAAACATTTTTGCCATAATCATATTCCGTTACCTTACTAGTCTGTCTATTGAATTCTCCTGAACGCCAAAGGCATGAAATTCTTTTGTAATGGCATTAAAAGGTCGTCTAACTCGGGATGTACCGCTTCAATGGTCAGCTTCTTTAAGCCTTTGGTCAAGGGTGGTGATTTTTCGCATTTTCGCTGATGTACTGAAACCTTGCATTGTGCTGTTACCGATAGGCGAGCCCTTCGAAACACCCGCAAGTATGGTCATTGCCTGCGTTGAAGTTTAGATGTGTCGTTGTCGCTCACTTTTCATTTTTGAGGTTGAACTGACTGAAGAGTACAGGAAACGTAAACGAGGAATGTCTAGTACAAAGGATTTAATTCGTGATATTTTGGCTAGTAGAAAAATTTGTGTCGAGTTGGATTTGAGGTAGGAAATATTTTGAAAGATTCAGAGTTTCCATCAAATGACGTGCTCATTTACAACGCTGAGTTTTAGGTGGTTGTATATGAGCACTTCATCTGTGCGTCAGCATATACTTTTCAGAATCAACATGGAGGTACCCGAGGTACCATGGTTTTGGAAAAGTTATTATAAGCAAACGAACACGGACGACTTTGCAAGTAGTTGCGATGAGGATGACGATTGTAGCGAGGAATTGAAGTGGGTAAAAGACTACATATTGTTATGGTGATTCTTCTTATGGTATGCAGATAGCCGTTATGGTACCAGACCTTGAAAGTGGCATATTGATAATGACCTTCCTAGTTCACTGAAAGGATTGAAACAGGGAGCGCATAAGCGACTTGTAGGAATGGTGTAAGCAGACAGGATTGGGCTACTTTGGCTGCGAGACGCGCGAAATTCGCTGTGATCTGTTAGTATAGAGATCTTACGGTAGCATCGTGGAACATCTAGCTCCAGTTTTATAACTTATCCTGCAGTTGGGAATTTTTGTACCCTTTGAATTAGGTCATCTTCAAATGCTGTTCAAAGGCATTGTGGAAGTACTTGTTGCTCATTATATCCTATTTTAGATTCTATTATGCAAACGGAAAGGAAGCACCCCAGGAGGAACGTTTTGACGAATTGCCGAATGAGATTTTGCAGGAAAGGTATGGACATAGGCCTACACACTTCTTAAGATTGCTTTCTCTCGATATGTTCTTGGTCTCTTAATAGGGTCAAAGATATCAAATAATCCCAATCAGAGCGAAGAGGCCTAGCAAATCTTTTGGATAGAGTCTAACAAAATCATTTCTTTGTTCAATGAAGGCTTGGAGGTGAAGGCGTCACTTTTGTAAGGTTCCGTGCGTTTCCATGATCTATCATTTATATCCATTTATTTCAGACTGCTCCACATAACTGGCTATTTACGTGACGCGCATCGCTATTGTATTTGGTGCGGTTGCCAATTTGAGAACTTCGAAGAGCTTGAAAGCTATTGCCCTGGGCAAGATCGACAAGCTCATGACTCCATTGACGAGTAAAATTGACGGGTATTTTCTTGAATGTGGATCTCCTGCGATAGTCGTATGAATTTCGCCTCAGATTGTTTCAATAAGTATTGTTAATTGTTATTGCTCATAACATCATCTTTTATGTATTGGGAGCAGGAAGAACGCCAAAGACCCACCCTAGAGTGAGCCCTGTGATTCAATTTTCAGTAATGACTGCATCGGTAAAGCTACCCAAATCCGTTTCGTCGATTTGTTGCATGAATAAACGGTTAAACCGTTCCCGCTTATTTTATCTCTCTAAATGACTTCATTGTGGATACTTTTACTATTCCTTCGTTGAGAGGCATCGGCAAGTTTTCCTCTGAACATGACAGGCTGACAAGACCTTAATAGGGTTTCCGGCAAGGTTCAAAAGAACATTGAACGTACACGGAGAGTATGAGCTTTGGAAAAGTGCGACAACACGCAGACTCTTCCAAAGCGTTTACGAATTTGTTTGTTTGGCTTAGTCATTTTGTTCTTGTATCCTCGAGTTTGCCACAGCTCTCTCGAATTTCGAGCTATTCTTGGAACATTTTTTCGTCTACTCATAATACAACTTCCAAAGTCCTAGGTTATGTCCAAAGATCAGGCTCGTGTGCTGTGCGTCGGTGACGTTCGTGGACAATTTGAGCAACTGGCTAAGAAGATCTCCGTTATCAATAAAAAGGTTTCTAGCAATTTCCCAGAGTGTAAATAGTTCCGTGCTAACTAGAGATGGTTTTTCAGAATGGTCCATTTGACATGTTGTTCTGTGTTGGGGAATTCTTCGGTACGAATTCTGACGACAACGAGAGTATTCTCAATGGCAAAGTGGAGTTCGAAGTGCCAACTTATGTTTTGGGTAAGGTTTTAATCAAATACATTCCATTATTTCGAATTTCTCTGGAGGCAGCCCTGTCCAAAGGGAGGCAGTGGTCACGAACCACACTCACAGTGCTGAAGGGTCTTGTCTAGAAATGACGTCATGAAAATCGCACCGCCTCCTGCCATCATGACCACTGCCATTAACGTTTGTGTTGTGTTCGTTGTAACATCTTTGCTTAATTACTTATGCGAAAGTTCAAATCAGGAAGGGGCAAAAAAATGTGTTAAAAGTACCGTGTGTTAAAAGTACCGTGTAATGCTGATGATTGTTATCTGTGGGGCTCTGGCGAATTATTCGTTGATATCGTATGTAACTGGACGAGCACAGTTGATTGCGCTTGGTCTTTTATGAATCAAGAGTTCAAAAATTTGAAGGAACGCTGCGGTGGGCGTGCAGATGGATTTTGAAGGTGACGGGAGGGGGTGTCGGATGGTTGATGGAAGGCAGTGTAGGTAGCAAAGGGGATAGTAAGGATTGCATTAGATGAGCCCATTTTCTTATTGGCATTTTTGACCCGGCCGGCAGAAACTAACAATTGATGTAATGTTGAATTCTGTGATTGTGCGTAGCTTTGACTTTGACCGTGTGCAGCTAAACACCGAAGAGCTCCATATCTGTAAAACCTCAAACACACACCAAGCATACTTCATCAGATCAATATTCACGATGTTTAGGTCCGTGCACATCGTCTACTTCTGTGTTCTATCCTGAGGAATCGACCGAGTTTTCCTCCAGCGTCACCTATCTCGGGAAACGCGGAATATTAAATACTGCAAGCGGTATGTAGCGATATCATCTGAATTGAATCAGTCGCTCTTGAGCTGACTTGATAAATACCAAGAAGCTGCTTGCAGGTTTACAGGTAGCCTATCTTAGCGGTGTCGAAGCAGCGTCATCGAGTAGTTATCAGTTTAACGAAGAGGATGTGGAGGTATATTAAATTCTATGTTAGTGCTAGAAATTCCCATTTCAACTAGAGGAGTTTAGGAATTACTGGTTCCAGTCAGAACTCAATCGGGATTTCTAGGAGTGGATGTTCTCGTAACGTCCATGTGGCCAGCTGAGGTGCGTTTTTATCCCCCTGCCGCAATTTATCTTTTTAAATCTGTGCGTTATAGCTTTGATCAAGCTGCCTCAAATTGCAGACGTTAGCGTAGCGCCGCTTGCTATGCGGAAACACACCGCGCCATTTTTCTTCCCACATTGATCATACGAGGAGAAGCGTGTTCCGTTTCCTCTTAATATGATTTCTCCACCTGGAAAAGGGTGACATAGTGTATCACTGGTACGCTAAAACAGAAAGCGAATTACTTAGGTCAATATTGTTTTTTGACGCCCACAATCATGCCACTCTTCTGCGGGTAGAGATGGAAAAGAAGAAAAGTTAACATGCGTACTTGAAATAGCATCGTAAACTCTTTTTCTTAGGCCCTTTGTTCTCTGTGAGTTAGCCTTTTTCAGGTATGGAAGCATGCTCACAACACCCCTTCCGTTGAAGTTAAAGGTTCAAGACTAATATCCCGACTAGCGTCCGGCCTAAAACCTCGGTATCATTTTGCTGGTATGGGAGTTCACTACGAACGACAGCCCTACAGGTATCGAAAGGAATGTCTATTTATTACTCGAACTATATCAAAATAAGGCTTTATCTGTAGGAATCACCGCGTCTTATTGGAACCAGCACAACATGTGACCAGATTTATTGGTTTGGCTCCAATTGTTAACGACAAGAAGCAGAAATGGTTGTATGCCTTCAATATTCAGGTGGTTATCTCCTACCTGCCATCTGTTCCTTCATTTTATTGATAGATTGGTTTGTTACCACACGAACTCTGTGACCATTCCTATTGCACTTTTCTTAAAATGGATCTTTTGCAGCGACTGAGCTGTCAAAGTGTTGAAATATCACCATTTCAGCCGCTGCGCAAGATGACTCGGGAGGAACTTACCGCCCAACCACCCAATTCTTCAGAGTTTCCCTATATGGAGATTCTCGAAAAATTCATGGCTGAGTGAGTCTGACATTTTGATAACGCTACTCTTGTTCTGCCAATGGAATCCTACTTTGCTGGTATAGCCTCCGGTACTCGTGTGACGTAGAGGGAGATCGCACCAGCTGTGATATGGGGAGCGTTGAACCACTGAAATGCCTTCAAAATTGCGGTCAAAAGAAAAATCGAGACCGAAAGCTGCAGGGTGAAGCATTCAACGTTGATCAATCCCAATCTGGGATACGCCACGCTTCCGTTCGCGATGGGGAAGTTGAGGGGGATTTGTCATATAGAGTGACTCGCGGGGGCTGGCCGATGTAAAAGTCAGACTTTATTTTCCCAGACTAATCTGATACCACTTGATCGCCCTCGAAGGAATGAAAGCTCGGTTGGCCGGGGCGATATGCTGTCTAGGTTTTGTTCCTCGGGCCGCACTGTGCCAAGCAACGCCACTTGTCACTACACCACTTTAGCCTTCTCTCCTCTCAGATTCATATGAACTATCTGTGGCCTTGCAACAAAAACTCGAACCTTCTTTGAAAATGGGCTAACAGCTATAGTCGGCTATATTCATTCATATTTCATTAAAGGGAACAGCTCAGAAGGAACAAAACTTATAATGTTGTGGATAAATACCGTTTCGATATGTCCGAAGAAACTGAAGACAAGGTGGATCGGGGTGGGCGAAAGCGGCGAAAGAATGGTGGGTTTATTGTTGCTTGTTTATTCACGGAAAACCATAACCCCTCGTGTTTATTGATGGATGTTATAGATTTCCCTATGGGCGACAAAGTTCCAGCAGCGCCGTGTTGGTTTTGTTTATCGAATGTGGACGTGGAAAAACACCTGGTGGTCAGTGTGGGCGATCTCTGTTATGCTGCAATGCCCAAAGGACCACTTGTTGAGGATCATGTTATGGTGCTAACTATAGGTGAGAGATTTTCAATCTTCAGTGAGTTCTCAAGGTACCGGAACTATGCAGATACCGGAACTTGAGTCTCATAGTCCAACTAAAAACAAGACTGTACTATTTTCTGCAATAGTCATCAAATACACAGTCTGAAAGCCACAAGCCAGGCGCAGTGGACCAAACCAAGCCCTTTTGTCGTTTCTGTGCACGGCTATGCACCGACAAAGACGTTGCTATGCTCAGAATCGTGAACGGAGCCGTAACAAGGTCCAGGGCATGTATTTACCGCTCCCGCCGCCTACCCCTGCTCCCTCCGCCCCTTTCCGAGTTTGCACGGCCAGCATAAGGAAGAAATCAGCTAAGATGACTGCCGTATCAACCGAATTAATAGCTGGCATATCCGGAAAACTCGTTTGGACGTGCTCCTCTCCCAAGCTAGCCTTCTTCACTGCCGGGGGAGCGAGGCTTTCGTTTTCGCCCTTGTCGACGAGTTATTTTCGTTTTTTCTTCATTGTCGTTCCATTTCCCATCTCTATAGTCAGTTTCAATCACCATAATGCCCAAACACGAACCTGACTTTTGCCTTTAAGCACTCTTTAACTTTTTTACCAAGGCTATACTTGGTGTCAAACAGTTGTTTCGGAATGGTGAAGGCTAACAGTCATATTCCTGAATTTGATATGGAATTATGGACATTTACAGGTCACATCCAATCGCTTGTGGCCGCTTCAGACGGGATACGGAACGAGGTGGAAAAATTCAAGAATGCTTTCACACTGGCAGCTGACAAGGTGGGAGCTCGTTTATTTTTGAAGGCCCACTGGTATCCGTTGGTACGCGAATTAATAAATGCAAAAGTGGGAAATAAATAAGTGAACGACTGGCAATCAGCTGGCGGTGGTGTGATAACCGAAGAACAGATCAGTCAGCACTCGCAGATTTTTTTTTCCAGCTCCATCAATTGCCGACGGATTGCACTTTTCGAAACGCAAGCACTTTGCAGCATGTTAGAGAGAGAAGAAAGTTGCTCATAAAAGACCTTTCTAAGGTCTATCGACGGTATTCCCTCCAAACCACTCAAAGCAACAGTCCCAGCAGGGTCATGGCGGCCAACGGTCGCACCCCCTCTTGCCAGCAGAGGAGACTCGTTCTCGATCACGATTTTCATCGTGAATTGACTTCAAATAGTCCATGAGGTCCCGAAACGATCGCAAATGCCTCCGCAGCCAATCACGCGATTCTCCACGGCCTCAAGAGGTGTTGCGACCGTTGGCCGCCACGCCCACTTCGACCCTGCTGGGACTGTTGCTTTAAGTCTTCCATTTCTCGAGACGGCGTCCGTTGCTGAACTTTCCTGGAAGAATCGCAAAAAGAACAGCAGTTCTCTCTCAAAAATCAATGTTCTATTGACAATCTTTCAAGTGATTTGTGATTGTGGGTGAAGTCATGTGCGTGGAATATACCAATAATCTTTTTTTATTTTTGTCCCATTTTGGCTATAGAAGGGAATGAATGTGACTATGAGAGCTTTGGGCATTGTTAAAACTGGGAACTCGTAGTACGAAGCGAAGTTAGGCTGTTTTGCTTGGGTGGGAACACCCGTTCGACTTTGTTCAGAGTGATTGGGAAATTCGAGTCCGGATGGCTTTTGAGTCATGGTCACCATTTTCCGCACACCAATCTGTTATGAACCAGCCAGAATATCGTGAATGCTTCGGCGAGGTCGTGATCCGATCATACATAACGTGCAAATGTTTGTAGCGCATTTAGCCGTCGCTTCCAGTAGTTGATAACAGGATTCTGGTGGACGTATCACTCAGGCGAATACGTCTTGTGAATCCCGAATCTGAGTTCCCTCAAAAGCTGGATTGATTGAAGAGGAAGAAGTCATTCGAAATGAACAGCGACCTCGCTAGCATGATTCCTCAACAGTTGTCCACCTTTTTCCGTGCATGTCCCGCCCTCGAATACCAACAGCCCGGGTTTTTCAAACCTATTTCGAAATTTGTTGTATTCCAATCAGCTGATACGCGTGTTGAAGCGGCATTGTGCAGGATTTTGGTTTTCATTATCCTCGCATCATAAGGGATAAAAAACCTTGATGAATAGCGGTTGCGAAAGATCTTGCCGTTTTCATGAATCCCTTCGTTAGCCAGCAGAACGTTGGCGGCGATTGCATTGTTTTGTCACGGTTTAGAATAACTCCTCTGCTCAATGGAACAAGAAAAATCGGTAGTTTTTCACCGAAACATGAGAACAGCTTCAGGTCTTCAGAGGCTTACTGAGGCATCGCTTCATTATTGTAAAATGTGACCGCCGTCCTAGAGTAGAGGTGAAGATTGCGTTCAAGAGCAGATATAGAGCGTAGGATTTATAGGGAATTCGATACGTGAATGGCGAAAAAAGTGCTCGGCAGAAGGATGCGATGACATTGTCAGAGTTGGCCCAGCTGCGTCAGGGACGTGGCCAAGGAGAAATGAGTTTGACTGAAGGATTGTTAGTAACAGATGTTCCTCTCATATTCCTCCTTTTATGCTAAAAAGGCTGGAGTTGATTGCCGGTTATGGTTGCGCCACGCATCTAACCCCAGTTGAGTCTTTCAGTGCGCTTTTTCCATACAGGACCTTGATGTCACTTTAAAGTTGCTATTCCAATCAAGCATGGCACCACCGAATCAATGTCGGAGGAACGAACTACCTAACCTGAGATGATCCATGAGGACCCTTATGACCCTTCAAATAAAACGACACCTTTTGTCCCTCAGTCTCTACTGAACTGATTAGTGATAAGGACGTTTACAAAATGACGCAGATTCAGGCCAAAGGTAATTTTGAGAAAAAATGTGTTCTCTTTGGCAAAGATAGGTCTGCGAAGTCATGAAAAACCAGGAGGTCATGCCTTTGAACTTTTGAATTCGTCTTTTACATTGATGCGAGTTTTTTCGTTGAGTTCGTAGAGCTCGGATGTCGAGCTGCAAGGCTTCGGGAATTGTGGGGACATTGACCGTTATAAATAACACCTAGGAACTGAGATCCGCGGTTTTGTTGGAAACTAGAGGATGACAGGACGAGGGAGAATGTGTCATTTTCTACGACAGTGATTTCAAGATGTGTAAAGCATTGAAAGTAATTTACGGCTTCTCTAGGCTGGTAAGTCGCTAGTGTGTTTCGAACGGAATTACCGTACCCAGCATCTCCAAGTGCAAATGGTGCCGATACCCAAAAGTGCCGTCAAAGCGTTGCGTGGAGCATTCCTGAACGCAGCTAATCTTGCAGGTTTTGAATTGGTGGCAATGGATGAAAGTGAGCAGGTAAGCGCTTATTCTCTGAATATGCCTATTACTGGGATGAGGAAGAACTCAGGAGCTTTATACTTTTTTCTGCTCAGACTTGTCCCACTTTTTTCCCACCTCTTCTTCTACAAAAGCGTCAGAACTCGTGACAGTACCATACTCCTTGATTATGGGTCCTCACCAAAGAAAAAAAATTCTGGTGACTGAGAGGCGGAACGGGCCATGGAAGTCATTTGTGAAAGGTTGTTGGAAGGGACCCGCCACGCCTCCAAAACCCTTCCACCAGTGAAATTTCATATTCCGCTCCACCTCCCAGTCAAAGTACACATTGCTTTTAAATTTGCTGAATTTTTCCTGATCTGAAGCAATTTTTCGTTCCACGTTGTTTTTGCGAGCCCTGGATATCAACGGAGCTTGGTGAGGAAACATACTTTCTAAGAGCAATACTTTTTGTGAACGATAGTAATTT
The DNA here is from genome assembly GCA_002352805.1 of Teladorsagia circumcincta. Taxonomy (NCBI): domain Eukaryota; kingdom Metazoa; phylum Nematoda; class Chromadorea; order Rhabditida; family Trichostrongylidae; genus Teladorsagia; species Teladorsagia circumcincta. The sequence continues at coordinate 82,508 of KZ345551.1, forward strand.
GTCTAGCCTAAGCCTTGTAGTTTTGCCCTGTAGATTTGTAGACGTTGGGCATTTGATTTGAATCCTTCGCTTTCATTCCCATAGTTCCCGCTTAGCCAAGGCTAGTAGTACTAGTGGATGCCGTCAGCAGTAGTGTATAAATGCATCTGTTATTCCAGTTAACCGATCTAGTAAACGAAGGATGTCCGTACTTTTTCGTCGAACTGCCAGATGGTTCACGGCTGTTCACGCGACAGATGAAAAATTTCCCATTACAATTCGCTAGAGAGGTATGCACTTTTGCTGAGTTCATTTAGCTTTAGATATTCCAGTACATACCTCCTTCAACCAGTGGACACGAAGTGGGAGATGGAGGAGAATTGGAGACGCCATTGGTGGATGGATATGAGTGGCGGTTTAACCACTTCCCCTAGCGCCTAAGGAGTGGTTAGACCGCCTTCTGGTGCCCGGCCACCAGTGGCGTTTCCAGTTGTGCTTCACTTTTGGCTATCGTGTCTCTAGGTACTCATCTAAGACCCTGATGAGCCGTGTGGATGAAAAGACATTGTTACTGACTTCAGGTGTTAGCAAGCCGGCCGATTCTCGATTGCGAGGCGAAGGGCGATTGGAAAACGTGTGTGCTTGGCAAGGAAGAAGAGGCGAATCTTGCAAAAGATCTACAAGCTCGATTCAAGCCATTCGATTTCGCCAGTGCTGACGACAGCGATTAGCTGCGATCGGTAGAGAGTTGTAGATTTTGTGAAGAACTCAGTGATCATTTTCTTGTTGTATATCGATAACTGTTCAACTTGATCTTGTAATAAAATACTTTTTTATCCCGACTACCGGCAGACGATTTGCTCAAGTATTGACTGTATGAAGCGTCCTTCGTTTGCATAGGTTTTGACACAGCCTCTCTTTTACAGTGGCTTGGGAAATCTATCAGTCGATAGCCTCGCATTTTTTTGGGGGCCAGAGTGTTTTCCGGAAGTTCTGGAGTAGTTCATATAGCCTCCATACAGCCTATGTGTTATTCTCCACTGAAAAAAAAACGTCAGGATCCTCAGCATTGATCTGCCTTTCGAAGATGAGCGTGAATTTGACTTCCGCTCAGAGTTTTAGACCCTTTGAATGTGAATTTGATCAATATATGACCTGTCGAGTACGACGTAAGTGGTAGACATGAATCAGCAATCATTCCTCTTGATAAGAACGATACCAATCAGTTGAGCCGTGAGGGTTGTAATGGGTAGTCTGGGATGGATTTACACCGTAGGGGCTGCACTTTATGCTAGCCCATAGCCACGCATTCTTAAGGCCGATGCCAGACTTTGCGAATCAAGCGATTCGCTAGCGTACGCGTTCGTGTTGCGTACAGCGTAAGCTACTCGCTGTACATTCACTGTACGCGGTGCAACCGCGGACGCTAGCGAATTGCGTGATTCGCAAAGTCTGACATCGACTAAGAGGTGCCATCAAAACGTGACTGCTACCGTAATTCAAATCTGTATGTTCGCCTACCCAAATATGAGTGAATTCTGATATATGAGTAAATTTTTTCCATGAAACGCTCGTTCGATCAAGTTCAGAAAACTCGTCTAAATATGCTCCTCTCTCACCTTAATGGGGAAGAGAGGGGTCATTGTTAAGAGCGTCAGCATATTTTCATTTTGACCGCTGTTGCCCTACAAATTTGAACCGGGATTGCTGTCTTGAGCCGAATCTCAGGCGTGTGAACCTTGCGCAGGAAAACCCATTTTATAGTGTATGACAACTGGCGATTATTAGCGCTTTGCAGCTTAGCTAGTATAAACTATTGCATATAGTGGAAAAAAAAATCCCTCTAAAGTTTGAAAAAGGTCACTGAGGCATTGAAAGTTGAGCTCTTAAGGTTCAAAGGTTCTGGGTTTCCTGACGTCTTCCTTTTGGAGTTTCGCGGTGTTTGTTGGACGCTCAGATCACTATGGAATATTGGAAAGTGACAATACACCAAATGTGGATGGTTTAGCTTGGAATTTCCATATAAGCTCTTTATTTCGTGGATGTCTTCACGTTTTTGCAAAATACCAGCTGTTGGCGAACGGCTGTATTGTCAAATTTTGTCACATGTCGAATATTTTCACTTGATGTCGTTTAACTGCATGCGTTTGAAGCGAGGTGGCAATCAGTGGGAAATTCGTTGAGAAGTTTCGCCTGGTTGGTCACGCTCTCTGACCGCATTTCACTCAGCAGTTCTTGAAAATTCCGAGTATTTTTTTGGTGGCCGTTATTGGTCAAAAGTTAGAAAAAAAGGAAACTACAAGGCTTGGAAATGACGATTGGCTCACTAACAAGGAAGCCGATCTTTATAAAGAAGCATGTTTCCGCTGATAGCGTGATTTCTTTGACCGCATTCCAATTTTAGAAGGTGCTTTAAAGGTCTTGCCACTGTAGCTGGCAGATCTCCCCAACGTCTTCAGAACAACTGTTCGGATGTGACCATTGTGAAAGGAGCTCTGGATCCTCCTGGACACCCTGACATTGGTCAAACTGTCATATAATCACGAAGACAAGAGTGATAGATCACTCGCTACAATTTTCGAAAGTCTGATAGAAAGATTAGTTCAAGACATATCAATGCAACTGTCCACATTGATTGATTATATGGGAACAGATGGTACTACAGTCGACTGACCTCAGCCCCAGAAAGCAGGAGACGAAACTAGGCTAGGATCATGAATCAAAGGTGGTTCGCATATCTAAAAACCTGTTTGTAGAAAATACTTTTTTGAATTATATGGTCAACTGCTCGGTTTTCGTGCTGTGAAGGCCGCGATCAGATTCCGTGCTCTGATGGGCCGCAATCAGTTGTTTCCTGCTTTCTCGCCTACGTTTGTTTTATAGGAGACTCCCAGCGCCACGCTAGCATGCTCCGATGTGGTCTAGTGGTTAGGATTTGCGGCTCTCACCCGCAAGGCCCGGGTTCGATTCCCGGCATCGGAAAACGTTTTGCATTCGTCTATGAGAAAAGCTCCGAATGGTTGGTGTACGAAGAAATTTTATGGTTGTGTGTTGTACGTAAAACGATGACACTATCGCGCTGAAAAACCTCTTTTGTTCATTTCTATCCACTTTATTCTCGTTTGACACTCTATAGGCCATCACATGGTTTATAAGCTTTCAGCAACAGTCACACGGCTGTTGTTGTGTATCATTGGCCCGGAACGAACTACGGATTTTTAGCTTCTTGACTTGGATGCATGAATAACTTCGTAAATGGGTTTTTAGAATGAGTACTGCTTACAGCTTAGTTGCAGAAATCCGCTAATTGGCGACAACTCATAAGTCTCATAAAGTAATAGACGTGAATCATCAGTAGGTAAGTTTGTCGAATCTTGAGATAAGGGTCCCTCTTAAAGAGCCATTGAGCGGTAGAAGAGCGGGATTCAAAGCGGAAAGAAGAAACGTAGAAATAAGGAGAACTGGGTGGGCGGGGCGTTCTCTAAATGGGCGGTACATGATAAAGAAATTATAACTACTGTGCTTCAACCGTATAGGGACGTAGACGTTATCTATCGCCTGCCAAAGTGGATCAGATACTTTCAAGCGATCTATAAATTCAAATATGTTGATGGCTAGCTGTAGCTAAAGTGCGACCACGAGAACCCATGATCCATGATCTATCCATGATGCCTTCTTTAGGCACAAATTGAAAGCTGAGAGCTCAGAGGGAAGTCGTGTCGTTTTCGTTTCAAGCCCTAGTGCTGCCTTGTAACACGCATACTCCACAGTGCCCATAAATTTGTAGGTAATCATGTGATAGTACTGTACCTTTCTCTCATCCGCTACACTGCGACTGTGCCAGTGGGAGTGTCTACTTTGCCCTTCAGCAAGGTGTTCAAGGAAAATTAGGAGTAAAGAAACGAGACCTTGTCATCACCTTGTGGAATTCTGTTTATCCATGACAGATCCTTCTGTTGGAGACGACTCTTGCTGATGAAGCACCCTCCAAACTACCCGTTGAGCTACGAAAGGTCTTGAGAACGGGGAAGCTAAGGGAGGAGGTGCGTTTATCGGCCACGATTATCAAACATGTGATGACTTTCGTAAACCTGCGGGAATTTTCCATCATTCCTATTGACTGCTGATGAAATCGTCTATGATCCAATATCATGGAAATTAGCGATTTTCACGCAGCTCGTGACTGAACGGCCAGCTCGGCGCGGTGTCGGCGGAAGCCATCTGTCATTGGGCTTGGTCCCGTCCCAGCGCAGCTACCTCAGCATGCCTTGGGCGCTTCACGAGTCAAGAAGAACCACGAAAGGAAGCGAACTGTCAAATGCGGAAAAGCCATCTCTAGGTAGGAGAAACGTAGGCTCGGAGTCCATTCAAAGCCACAGGAGTGCCTTCTTGATGGCGTATAATATTCCGTGATTCTCACTCAGCTCTCAGCGACTATTACACAGTGAAACTCTGCAGTTGTTTCGGGGGCAGCCGATGAACCGCCAGCGGCGCCTGCTTTACAATGTCTGGGTAGGAGGAGGGAGGGGAGACGATTGGACGGGCAAAGCGATGTGAAAGTCTCGGACGACCGGAGGTGGTGGCCATCCGGGCTTTCATGGCTGGTGGTTCTTCCCTTCTTGAATCCACTCCAGTGCCTTTCTGGATGGCTCAAACTCTCCTTTTCAAGGAAGGCTTGTTTGGCTGTTTGTGTTTTTCTTTTCCTTATTTAAATACATTTTTGAATTTTTCTTCCTTGGCCGAGTTTTCTCCTTGTTTCGTTATAACTCTTCTCCTGTTCTATTATGTTTGACAAAGAAGTTACTCGGATTTCTCCAGTATCCTAACGTTTTCAGTGCGATGACGATTCGTAATTGCAGCGAAAAGAACTTTTCATAATGTCCAAGATTACTCTGGAAAATCGGCTTAATTTCTTTTTAGGACTCATTCATTGTTTTGAAAGGGCCACATTCTCTTGGTTATGGCCTTGAGGGCCAAACAAAGTCCAGAAACGAAATTTCTCTCTAATTTCTCCTCCTTCCCATGATCGGTCACTGTTAATCCTATAGAGGATCAAAACTGAGCCAGTCGGTTCAAAAGCTGTAACGGGTTCGGCTACCGTAATAATTCAGTTTCAGTATTACGGTATTTTGAGTCCCGTTGTTATGTGTGATTCCGTGTCAGCTGGGGTTCGCTGGCCGGGTTGGCAGCCTCAGAAGGCGACTGAATCGCGTACGGCCAGTCCACCACTGCTGATTGGTCGTTGTCACAGGTAAGACAGCTGTTAGCGCTCGATTCGTCTCGTGAATAGAGACGCTCACCTCGTCACGCCTAGTCGTCGTTAACTGAAAATAAACTTGGAAAGTGTAAGCCTCCTCCCTGGTGGGTCCCAAGAATATGGCTTTCAAAACACAAATCGATCGCAAAACATAATATTTACAAATTATCCTCTTTTTTCTTCTTTACGATAAGCTGAGTGATGAACTCCTTCAATAGAAATGCTTGCGAGGAACCAATTTAGCAAATCAGTCCATGCCAGAAATCTCAGCTTTTTCGGCTCTTCTTGATCATTTCAGCAGCCAGTACTGCTGTCCTACTGGCTAACCTCCCTCGATTGACTTTGACCTGATTCACTTACTAAGGAGGACCCTTGTCGCAACTCTGAGTCTTCCGGCCCTTCTTTTCTTTCTTTGGCGTCTCTTTGAAGTCCGCCAATGACTTCCCAAATGTCACAAGGTCCCGCGCTCAGCGCAACAGCTGCGTTGCGACCTTAAATAGGTGGTTCGTTGGGTGAATGTCGTGCTTTGTGAATCCTCTCCAAAGCACATGTTCGTGAAGGGCCTGATGTCGAAATGTGCCTTATGACGTGCTTCCTGGTGGATGTTCCACCTGACGGAGGTCGTTTCTAATGGGCGAGGACGCACAGGCACGTAGCGCTCGCTTGAAAAAACATCGTAAATCTCACCGAGTTCAGGTCTGAAACTTACTGCCTTGAAGTGGTCATGAGAATTTGATGTAAATAGTTCTCGCAGAACGGCTGTAATCTTATCGTCTAATTTCTGGCACTCATCAATCTCTTTCTATGCATCACGCTTTCGTGATCCTTTTATCACTGTCAAGCTTTCTGAGCCTGTCTGCAGGCGATCCGACGGAAAACATGAAAGTCCTCCTTAATCTTTGGGGTGGCTTTTAGACTTGAGAAAAAAAGAAAATGTTAAAACATCAATGGGTCCCACCCTTTGCGAGGAATGTCTATAACGAATTCGTGAAGCTCATAGCAGACAACAGTCTTGAAATTCAGAGAAGAGCTGTTGCCATAATCGCTCTTGGCATGGGTCCATAAACGAGGTTTCATGAGACCTCATCCTTACTCGCTCTGTGGGACGAGGGCCGCTTCTTGGAATGGTTGCCGTTCATGTGATAGGGACCGCTTCCAATGAGGGGTCGTTTCGTAACGGAACTTGTCTAGAAGGGTAGTAGAGGGGTCTGTGGAATCCAATCGAGATTATGAGGTACCGCAGCCAACCGACGATGACCCACAGGCGTCTATCCTCTCTCTAAATTTGCACAACATTCCTCTGGTGTTTCTTCTTCAATACTCAATTTGAAAATCCTCACCTACTGTGCCTACTTGTCTTAAGTGATACCTACTCCTATTTGATTGAATGGTGACTCTGTGAGTTGCCATGGATAACTCTACACAGCACATGGTGGCGGATTTGGAGTGTTAAAAGTGAAATGTATGGTTGGTTTTTTGAATACTTTTTCTCGCAATGCAAGATGAGCCGCCTCCAAAGCTACGCGCTCAGCAATACCATAGGAGGACAAGACCATTAGTGGTTGGTGAGTAATGACG
>KZ345552.1:13770-24388 GCA_002352805.1 Teladorsagia circumcincta
GCGAGGTATAAAGAGCTAGCAGAAAGAACATTTTGTACAAAGTTTGCTCGCACATCCTCGTTTTTGGCTGCAGAACACGCTCTTCCTCCTACTTGCACCACAATGCCACTGATGCGCTCGCTGCCGACTTTCACAGGTACGACCCCCCCATGACCCATTCGACAAGTACGACCCCATTGTCGAGGATTTCCTCGACCGTTATTCACCCTGGTGGTAACTGTTGTAATACCAATGCACCTTGATGCCTACTAAGCATTCACAGACGTAGAGCATAAAATCTTAAAACTCTTTATTGATATTTATGAATGGCCAAATAATCAATCGACGCTGTAGAAGATGGTGGAATAGAATACATCTCATGATCACAACAGCTTGCAAATCTTATCCTGAAATGAAAAAGCTCGTGTGACTTTTCTGAAGGTAGTTACGCAGTATGGGCCAAGCAGCTGCGAGATCAGCTGGTCCTTAAATTAACTAATGATTCGTTGACCAGTCCTTCACGATTGTTTTCTAGAAGGCTTCTGTTACTATGCTCAAGGGAATTCTCCGCCGCCGCATTGAAAAATCAGCGTCCAATAAACACCAATTTTCCACATATGACTTGATTCCTCCGAACTTTGACTTTAGAAAATAAGCGGTATAAGTATTTCATTCAGGAGTACAAGTTGTTGAGTCATTCAGAATAGTTATGCAGTGTACAGGACCAATTTTCAGCAAACTCTGATGATTTTGCAAGCATAAAAAAGAGGAGGGAGCTGAACAACTTCTCAAGCTTGGACTCCATCATTACCCAATACGAATCGAAATGGCTTATCCTAAAAGCACATCCGTGGCACATCTCAAAGTAAGAGTTGCCAATGCATATTGCTCAATGCAAGAGTCCCAGCAGGGCTTTTACCTTCGGCACTGATGGGCCCGCTGCGCTAGGTCGGCCGAGGAAATCGCAGCCGACTCGCAACCACGCCCACTTCGAAGCCGTTCAGCTCCCTTTCTAGTGGCTTTCCAAGGTAAGTTTTTGTTCAGTCACACTTCTTATGGTCTTATGGTCTTGGCTCGGGCTAGCGCATTTTTCCACACCATAAGTCTAGAAGGTAAAAACCCTGCTGGGACTGTTGCTCAAATTAAAAATACGTTTTGAATTCTCTCATCCTAACAGACATTTTCGCTATAGCGGTTGAGGTTTGCGTGTGTTGCGACTTGCATGCTCTCCTGAGGTGTCCCCTTCAAAGTTACAGGGAGAATCTATCAGCTCCTTTGTGTGGGTGCGGGTGTTAATACAGTTCCCATCGCTAAGGTAACCCAAATGGAACTGTCCACCACGATGAGATCAAGGGACTGACGAGCTTCTCGTTCAAGGGTGAGAATTTGAGAAGAGTTCATGAACATTCTTCGTCCTCCGTACAAAATGCTGCCTCATTGAGAAATTCACCAATCCTCCCTCAGATCATCATCCCTCCCTGAAACATCCCCCTATCTAGGTGACGGCATCGAGTTTTGAGCCTTCATCAGCAGACACTCGTGGATAGGAACACTGTGCCGAGGCCCTAATCCAGACCAGGAGAGGAATTGGCCGCTGCTTGCGGAGAAAACCATTCTTGAATCGTCAGCTTTTACAAGAGCTCAAGTGAGTAACCCCGCAGATTGAAGGGTGTAATTTCCTTCCACGGTAGGAATTCTTGCATCTGGAAACATGGTCCTCAGGTAATTGTCTTCTTTGACTCCTTTCAGAAGCTCATCAAACTTTGCTCAGCCTTCTGTGCTTCAGTCATACCATGTTTCTTGAGCATCTTATGGGAATACATGTGTTAATTTTGCAGGACAATTTCTCACATGGTCCTTCTATAAAATCGTAACTCCCTGGCTACCGTTCACTTGCTGCTACAGGATTGTGACTACGTGTTTTTTCATTTTTCCTACGATCTGAGGAAGCTGAAGTCATGAGACGGGGCAGCAAGCACGACCATCCACTGCTCCGTTCTTCTATGCATTGCGGATTGTGGACCGATGCAAGTTCAAAAGACGAGCAATGTTTTTTTTGAGAATGTCTTTGTTCGCTCAGAGAGGGAAAAGCAGTTCGCTTCGGGCTCGGACACACCCTGAACTGCAAACGACGGTCGTCTAGTTGTCTAAGTTATGCCCTTTTCAACATTCTATCGCTTCCAGTACGGGAGATAAATATGTACCAAAGAGGTATTTTGGTTCTACAGGTAGTGTCACCTACAATAGACTCAAGGGCAAGAAGCTCGGGTATGGCTGCATGAATGAGAGCTAGATGGCTCAATATGGCACGAACCACATACTGCATCGAAATCTCCCTTCCTCCCACCTTTGGTAACTTGTAACAATTATTTTCTGTTTTATTTAGTACAAGTACACTACCGCGTATATGAAACAAACCAGAAAATCCTCTTTTTGTATTGTAGGTACTTGATTTCTGCATACCTTCGTTATTTTTTGACGTGTTCGTGTTTTTCGCCTTACCACCCACCCATCGCTAAGAGCCTTAGGGGCCTGGAGACAGACCACGGCTCGTTTGACATAGCGGGAGGAAACCCCCTCCAATCCCCATTCATCCCCTATTCGTATATTCATCCTACCGTAATGTGAAGCCTGAGAAATGCTGTTGCTTGCCAGGGGTGTTTAACATCCCAACACTCTATCATAACTTTCACACCTTACGACAGGACTACTGAAATAATTTGATGACTAGTTATTCACCTTTGATAGGTACATCGGATCCGTGCCCTTACAGCCGAATGCACGCTGAAAATGGCTGCTTTGTAAGAATGCCGTGTTAATTTGGGATATCGTCAAGGGTTTCTGAAAGAGTATTTTCTGGATATAGTGTCAGGAAACCAGAAGAGGTGAAAACTAGCACACCGTGTCTCTGCAATCCAAGAGTGAGCTGTAAGAGAAGAAGGCCTGCAGCTTTTCTTTGTTTACCTCCTTAAATAAATACATAGATATGGTGAGAAACATATTAACCAAATGTGAGGCAGTCATGGGCTAGATGGCTTTCCAATACACGTAGAAGCAATATACAAATAAGAAATGCAGTGACAAGAAGTGTCGCACCTGAAGCTTTTCCAGGGCGGGATACAGCGCCCGAAGAGCCACAATATTGTAAATCAGGTCACTTTCTATGAAGTGGCATTTACCCTGAAATCTTCCCTTGTGTAGGAAATCAAAGGGACCTCATGAGGTTACTACTAACAATGTAAGCACATACGTACATACTCGGTCGTTGTTGCTTGAGCAGTCTCAAATGTGAGATTGCGCGTGGGAGGTTCGATGGAGACCTCATTAGTATTGTTCGATCTGCGGATGGATAGCGTAAAGACGGCAATGTCCTGATAATTTTTCACGAATTCTGATATCTGGAAAAAAGTAATTTATTAGTGTATGAAAAGGAGATTTTTACAGATGAAGATTCATTTGCAGCATATTGATTGAGTACGGGAAGTAAGTTCGAAGACAGTAATAGATTAAAAAGGTATATCACGGGAGTTCAACCAATCTATCTCAACCCACTACGCCGGTTCCACCGGTACAGTGAATTACTCCTTACCAGGGTCAAACGAGGAGCCGAAAAAAACTTCGAAATGCGACCCCCCCCCCCGCTAGCGGCCGAAGTCCATTAAAGGCTCTATTAACAAGCTGAGTACGAAAAAGTTGTTTAACCCACTTCAAAACCTTCCCTACAAACAACTCTTCTGCCCTACTCTCCACCATGAATGTCTTAACCAAGTAGAAGAAGTCGAAAATCAGACATGAAGAAGCTATAAATAAGATGCAAACTGATTGATCTCATGCGTTGACGTTGGAGCAGCATATCTACTACGTTGAAAATTGATCACATATTCAAATGACTACAACCTTCTTCAAAGCGGTCAAATTTTCAATCTGAGAGCAGATTTGTTGGTTTTTCGACGAGCTCTTTCTAACCAGCATAGAAACTATAAAAATCAAAACGAAACGCTCAATTCAGGTTGATTAACGAGAAAAAAATTGATAATGAGTGCGAGTTTTTACACTTTTTAAAGCCAAAATTCCTTTCGGAAAACCTAATATGTCGTCATAGACTAGATGATTTGCTTTATTCAATGGCTGCTAGAGCTGCTGAATATGATCAGTTTTCAAAAAATGGCCACGTCGAGTATTTTTGCCCGAGTACCGCCCAAAGGTACCTTTTAGCTACATTGACCTTCTTTCAACGACCATAGCTCTTTCCAGGGCGATTACTAACAAAAGGGGGAGCAGATTTGAAATCTCCGTGCTTTTCTCTTTCCAATGAGTGAAAATTGTCTAGTGAATTTCAAGTTCAACGATGTCATGCTCATCACGCTTTGACGCTAAAGACTGCATTTCTTGTTCAATACTATGTAGATCCTTACCAGCCACTTCACGCGGAAAGTATCGGGAACCTCTTGTTTTTTTCTTAATCGATATTTTTTCTTCAGGGAGCCGCAGTGAGGAGCGCGCAAGTAGTTGCGCCCACTCAGGGACGCGCCGTGTGCTTCACATCCGTTCATATTCGTGGAATCTTTTGAAAGATAAAACATCCGTGAAAGTCGTGACTTTCGGATTCTTTACCCTTGTCACTAGACTGAGTAAATCCCTAGATAGCTCGAAATTACAACGCGGACTATGAGGATTTCATGTGTGTAATAACATAGTTATTGGAAGTATTGTACGCAGAGCTTTTAGCTTGTACGAAATGGATCACTTCTTGATAATGTGTTTTTGGGAACTTCCAACAGTGAAGATTCCACTGCTCAGCCTCCCAACGGGCCAAATACGTCCCCCCTCCCTTGTCGTCCTGACGAGGATTCCTCGCAGACGCCTGACCCTGCTCCTCAAGGGAGCCTCGTACCTTTTATCTGAAGATGTGACGAAAACCATAAACCAATGCTTGAGTATCAAGGCAGTGGTCAAAATTGGTTGGCGATTTTCGGGTACGCACCCAGATCCACTTTACCGTAGTCTTCCGAATACTGATCCGGTTTCCTTAGCCAACTGGATCTTTCCTTGCCGTTCGCGAATGCCAAATTTGGTAGGAAAAGCTCAAATGCGCCCAGGAGCAGGGTCAACCGTGCGTTGCGTTTTCCAAAAATTTTACGAAACCCTTCTCCAGGGGAGTCTCCCGACATGACCCTACAATCCCCAGGAAAGGAGGGGGGATCGAGAGCAAATACGTCATGAATGAGTCAAATTCTCCTCCCTCTATTTTCCTCTATTTTTAAGCTACTCCATACTTCCTCACTTCAGATTCTCCCCAAAGTTCGAAACTTGCCGAACACTACCCCCTCTGCTGCCGCCACCTACCGTCAAGTTTCAAAAATATGGCCCACCTTTTGACATTCACCAACCAAGAATACGAGCCCCTCCAAAGATACTCAGATATGACCTCCTCTTTCATAACTGCGTAATGCACAGTTGACCCAGCCCACAAGCCCGTCTCGAATTTGAACGCTCTGCCCATAGTTTGATCTCTTGTTATTTTATGCATGGCTCACCCTTATTCGACTTATGATGTGATTATTCCCGGTTCAGCAAATTACCATTGCCAACAGGTACGTGTTTTGTACGAAATTTAGGCGGAGGTGCAGCTGCTTACCACGTCTTTGTTGCATTTCAACTCCTTCATCTGCTCCTGGAAGCAGCGTCGTGTTGTCAAAGGAACGTCCAAACTTGCACGGGTAATCTCGCGTGCGATTTCGGTGCCCAACGTTCCAAACTGCAAAACTGCAAAGAAGTATGGAGTGACGGAAGCATTTCAAAATTTACACATTTATTACCCATTCACGTCCCCATTTTTAGGTTACCAGATGGCGCAGCATGCAGATGCGAGCCCAAAATAGTACTGCGGCGATATGAAACAGTGCGGCAGAATTCTCAAATTTAGCCCCACATCATAATTATTTGACTCCCCTTCTAAGCAAGATTCCGTCCGCCTTCTTCTCTGTCTCTATGGATTGTATTGTGGCTTCAGATTTGGCCCCGAACACCACTTCGCGTGCCCCACACACCTATGGCATTTGACTCACTCTTTCTTCAGCCACTGCCGGCTTTTTCCCGGCCTCCGGGCTGACTCTGAACCGACGTACTGAGAATTGATGAGGAGCGCCGCCTACTTCGGTGGTGTTTAGTGCAGGTCCCGCTCGCAAATGCCATTTGAGCTTTTCTTCTCGCGAACCTCTTCACACTTTTCCCCTGTCTGTAGAATGTCTCTGAGTCAATTTATAAGCTTTGAGACAGACCCCGCCCACTTTGATTCGTGCTCCGCCCGCCCGTAGCATTTCATCCCTCAGCCGCCATCCACTTTTTCCCGGTCGCCGGGACTTCTTGGAATCAAGCTATAAGCTCAGCAGCAATCTCCGCTCACATCGGTGTGTGCCACGCCCAGCTCAAATATTCAATCTCCACTCCTCTTCTAACTTGTATCCACGGGTTTACCGATTTCTAAGGATAAGTCATTTCGAGGCTGAATTATGAGATCTTGTACGAAACGCAATCGAGTTGTGAATTTTCGCGGTAAACCCCGCCCACCTCGATGCATGTTTCTCCCACTGATGTAAGTTGGCCATCATCTCTTCTCCAACCTCTACCCACTTTTGCGCGTCTCCGCGACTTCCTGGAACCTAGTAATGCTCGTGTCACAAAAGTCCTAGGCAATGGCGCTAATGCGGCAGCTCCCATTAGGAGATCCATCCAGCAACCGCACTTCGCCCACGAACCGACGCCATAGGTCAGTCCGACTGCTCGTATCCCTGCTCTCTCGTTTGTGATTCTTTTCCCTCTCCGCGGCCCTCAGTATCTCTTTGAGCGCAGTCTGTACCCTAGAATCATCTACACCATGAAATAGGAAGCCTGCAAAAAGACTTTCGGTGGTTTATTTTTTTCCTTCACTATGGGTCGTCCGCCCTACCACTTATATTTTTGAGCGAAATAGCGATACCAGCTCCATTCCTAGGTGTACCTCTGAACTAAAAATACACGAAGGCTCTGCGGGAGAAGATCAATTTGGAGCATAAGAACACACTGTTTTACTTCAATTTCTCGAAAGGAGAAACAAAATTAGCACTGATGTGTGAAAGGCATTTAAGGTGCACTAACCAATAAGGAATCATCTGTAGTGTTCAGGAGAAGAAGGGCATAGGCGGGCCTGACGTAAATGCGATCATTCAGTATATTCACATTGAGACTTCGCAGATCGTGGAGGAACTGCGCCAACCTTGTGGGCATCGGTATCGTGCCCGTGGCGATTCTCCATGCACGAGATAAGCAGAACGCCTTCTCTCGATTATCAATACCCATTATCCTGAAAAAGCAGGAACAGATATTTCGCTGCAGGAATCTCTAGAAGCAAATCGCTTGCCATTTCGTTGAACAGTTGAAATACTCTTTTGTGACGACGTCAAGATTTTCAGTGACAAAAAACTTGTGAGTTCTCATCAACAATTCCAGTTCAACGCGAGCCGCTCTTGTGTACCATTCCATTGAATCCTTCGAGAGGTCGGCAGACGTACTCTAAACATTAGCAATGATTTCATTAAACTGAGGAATCAAGGCGTTCGTTTTTTGCGGGCTTTTTTTTCGATGGCCTAGTGTGGAGACAACGGGAACGCTGAAAACGTTTTGTTTATGTAGGTGGAGGCGCAAACTTTAACCAAAAAGTTTGGCGATATTTTATTCTTTTTCTCAGCAGTCCGTGTGAAATATTTGGACCAAACCAAATTTACCACTGAGGTCTTGTAGAAATGCCCCGAAGATTGTTAAGGGAGCACAGGGTCCAGGAAGCATAGGGTCTCCGCAGCCACTGGTTACCAAGTAAGTTCCAGAAATATTAGGTACACAGCAATCATTTTCTTTGAGGTCCATAACGGTGACCAGCAATGTCTGTGTTGCCTTCAATGAGGAGTTGTGAAGGTTGATCTCTACGTCGTCCCCCATATGGTCGTGCCAATAACTCTAGAGAAAAGGCGTGTTCGATATTAGATTCAGAGGCAGAGCTAGTGCCCTTCCAACGTGTAGATCTATAATAGAATCTGTTGCAGGGTGAGAGTAGAGGAGCACAAAGTAGAGCCCATTCGTTACACTGGTGCCCATATCACAAAATTTGCACATAGTACGAAATTTTTGCCCTGTGAAGCACACCATCAACGAAGTTCGGCCAGTCGTCGAAGGAAATGTTGCCACTTCGTGAGTTAGTTCTTGGTTAAGGATCGAAAGAACGGGCGAACTCGTTTTTGAGCTAATTATTATAGTCGCACCTTTAGTTTCAGAGGTAACTCCGAGGGTTTGGGTTGGGTTGAGAGAAATAAGAAGTAGTGATATGTAGAGGAAGCGCAGCGAAAAACTGCCGGAGGGTTGGAGTACTTGCGGCGGACGCAACCGCTAGTATAAGGGAGGAAAAGTCGGAATTCAAAAGAGTTGGATCAATCTAGTGGCGGCTAGCCTCCTTCTCAGGTTCTACAGCAATATTAGCTAAAATATTGAGCTCGCACGACTGCAATATACTCACATTGATGAACTCTAAATAATTGCGGCGTATGTTTTCGAAAAACTCTCTGGTTAGGCGGAACGCTTCATTGATGCGAGAATCTTTATTTCTCAGCTTCTCGAACGCTATTAGATCTCGAACTTTCTTGATCACATCCACGATGTCCTCTATTGCCTGAAAGGAATATGATGAATCTTCAAGAAACTGCTCAATTTGTAACGTTCATAGTCATGCTGTTATACTTAATACTTCCCTACATGCCAATTTTGCAGGTTGGAAATATCCAAGGTTGAACAAATATACGGGAAATTAAGGGCGATTCAGGTAGCACCCCACGGTAGTGCGGCTAAGGTACTGCTCGCTAAGCTCTGTCATTGAATTTATTTATGGGTTTTATAATTGTGGCCTTTTTTAGCCTCAATAGTTTTCTTCCAAAGCGCACCTAGTGAGTGAATGGATGAAAGGATCGAGGATGAAAATCTCGGCTTTTATCATTCTCTTTTGAGATGCGCTACGCATTCCATGTCCATTCAGAATCCTAGTGACAACTGAGAGCGGATTGGCTAATATATTGACTTGTGGGTCAGCGGGCATACGAGCCAGGTTATTATCTTTCCAGGCAGCCTTTCTGGACAGGCCACGACTCAGGACTCGATCGCCGTATAACACCTGCCACTACACTACTTTCGTCCAAGTGAGCATATGAGATACAATAAAAGAAATGGGTAATTATATCGTACAATTTGGGTAGTTCTTTCTCAATAATTTCGAAATTGTCACCTCTCTTTGATCATCAAGAACGATTTCCACTATGGTGTTTACCATCTCGGAACAGCTTGGTTGCCCAATGGAGGACGCTTCTCCGATGTCCTCTATAGCCGCGCGAAAGTAGTCCTTGACGAAGTTTTCGTCTCCACACCTGCTCATTGCAAATTACAACATCCCATCACAGATCACTTAACAAATACCCAGTAAGTACATACTTCTTGGTCAGTTGAGAGCGGAATTCCTCCCGTCCTAGTGTGGGCAGCTTTATCTTGAGGTTGTCCTGAATATCTTGCTGAATTCTCTTAAATGAAGTTGGTTAGCAAAGTGAAGTACGCACAAACATTTGATTCGAATTTCCAGGAAGAAGTTCCACTTCTGCGTCTAGCATTTGGTTGAATTCTTTCAGGACCAGCTTTTGCGAGCCCATCGGTTTCGAAGATGAGCACTCGTAGCGGTAGAAGTCGGTGCATGCTGAGAGCTCTCTAAAATTTTTTAAAGTGGTTCACCAAGGGTCCCATCCATCACTCATCATCATTCCTAAAAGTGAGCCCCATGGAGTAAGAAAAATCGCACTTTTCAGCTTTCCAGCCCACCCCCCCCCGTTCGGCAAAGATAATGGCAAACAAGAGGAGGACCCCTTTCAACGCTTTCGCGACGGATTTTTCTGCTTTTGAGCCCCCCTCCCACATTCCCTTCAAACTCCTTCAGACAACCTACCGTAGTCGATGTCTGTAACCCATTCACCAATACTGGTTCGTTGGAAGAGGTAGTACAGATGTAGGTCACTTTTTCAGATTTTTGTTAGTTCTTGTATCTATTGGGTTTTTTCGAATAGTCTCTTCATACTCAAATGAATACGAAAGTAAGGGCAGTATTCGAAGTAATGAAGAAAAATATTGCAAATGAATTAGAATCTGTCTGCTTATGTTTTTTTTTTCTCAAGATGGTCTCATACCTATGTAATAAACGAGTGCAAGTACAAGACAAGGACCAGCTAACAAAAATGTGAGCTATTAACCCAACTTTCTTAACAGTTTACCACACCGCTGCCGCTGGAATAGTGAATGTGATAGTAATCGTAAGGAATGAAATTCCAAGAAAGTGAAATTATTTCTGCTTTTCAAGAAACACTTCATTGTCATTCCGAACACATCTTTGGATTTTCAAATCAGGTGTTTGTTGTGGAAATGGGTTCAGTTCGCAAGTATTCTAGTACCTCGTCATCAGTCGTACCTGCGCACAGCTAACGAGCCTCGGCTTCATGAAGAGAAACAAAAAAGGATATAGCATTCAGTGCGGAAAGGTCGTCTTTTGGAATGCGCCATACATGCCACATCCATTAAGAAT
>KZ345552.1:34593-45781 GCA_002352805.1 Teladorsagia circumcincta
TGGTTTTTCAATTTATAAAAAGTGCATTCGAATTCTGGAAGATTGATCATGGCAGAAGGTCTGTAATTTAGTGCAAAAACTTGAAAGGGCTCGTAGGCAACAATTCTTTGCCATGCTCTTTCAGCAAAATACCCTTGTCAAATCAATTAGAAGTGTTCAAGCTCCAAAAATCTCAATATCCCTCTCCACGACCGTGAATGGATTGGATTTAGTCATCCATTGGATCCATGTCTCCCATGCCGAAAGAGCACTTGTCAGAAACAAACAGAAGATCACGCTAGAGAATACTTTTACTCAAGGCAAACACTTTCCAGCACAGCCTCTATGTCGTTATTATATTGAATTGTTTAAATTGTCACCAGTAAAGTGCAAATGACCATAATGGGTTCGATATCGATAAGTATCAAATGAGTAAAAATTTCGCTCACTCAAAAACCCTATGGTGTCGCACGGGATCAGGTGACATAGCCCCACGCGGCAGAAGAATTATCGCCCAGCGTTGGGATCCAGTGTCGTCAATATTTTAAACTATGTAGTACATCAAATGCCCTCTAAGAACTGCTCTTGTCACTCACTCACGCTCTCTTGCTAGGATTTCTCACCGGAAGGTTTCCAGGTCTTTTCCGAGATTAACTTGTGGAACCACTTTTGAAAAACTATTTTATAATTGTCGTACATCCTTCCATGGCCGTGTACTCGCTCTCATTGCTGTGAAACAGACGACAGAGATTTCCAACCGTTTGCAGCCAAAAACCCTCACATTGATCTCTAGAGTCACTGTTTCCTATTAGGTTGGAAAATAATAGCGCAGTGCTTGTACTCGAATAAAAAAAACATAAATTGATCAAGGGTGTTCTCTTCGTCATTACTTACAATTTTAACTCCATCAGAAATTCACCGGGTTTAGTATAAAAAATGTTACTGAGCTCTTATTCGAAGTCCTCATTGTTCTCGATTTGCACGTAAATATGGTTTAATTTGAGCGAAAGAGGTAAGGTCGATTAGAGATTGGTTCGGGAAGAACGATGGATTACAATTTTTTTTTAATAATTGTATATTAGCCAAAGGAGAGGGACAGTCAAAATGCTGAATTCCGCTGGCTGGGTTTTCCAACTTCTAAGCTTCTAATCTGAGTACAAGTATGATATTGGGGAAAATGACAAGCGAGCTAAGAACGGAAGATGTACTTTCGAGAGATATACGCAGTTTTCCGGGTTGTGCTTGTATTCATTGAATTTATACGCTTGAAAAAATATGTTACGGCGTTATTTTTTTGAATTTTTTTTATTGTCAGTAAGTCAGTAAGAGGGAACCCCCTTATTGAGTTACGGCATTATGTTCCAACCCAATTACATGGTGTTCCATAAATATTGCAAGAAATATTGCTCGCCGTTTCTGCTGGCGGACACTGATTTATTTGATCCGTTGGCTACCCATTACTCCCTCATACTCCCCTTTGTAACTGTGTCAGTTCTCACGACCCGTCGTTAGCTTTACAGTTTGAGGCGTATAAACTCCGAACAAAGCCGCCATTCCCTCTCAGCAAGGCAGGACACACTCAAACGAACATTGCTTGTCACTTGCTCTTGCATCGGTCTACGGTTTGCCGTGCCCTGAAGAGATGAACAAAGGAAGGTCGTCCTTGCTACGGTTGTCTCGTAAATTCAGTACCGAGTAGTTCAGTTAAATTTGGCTACAGAGTTGGGGGGTCTCTCTCACGGTCATGTGGAAGGTGGTCCAAGAAAAACTATACATTATTCGTACGAAAAGTATGTAGTATTTCTCTTTTTCACAGGTTCTATGTTTTCCATGTGTGTGGCAGGTAAATTCGAATGACTACAATCAAATGCACTTCCCAATTTTGTGAACCTCTCTGATTGTTTTGACTTGTTTTTGTTGGAAAGCTCCGTGCCCGGAAAGCAAGAGATCCGGGTACGAATCCCGGCTGGGGTAAAAGTTTTGCGCATAGCTCAGCATCCTCGTGATAATTTCTGATTAAGTTATCGATCAAAGATGTTCTGGTTCTTCAACTAAATTCATTTGAACTCCGGGGTTGGCTGCCTAATGGCAGTTCAAAAGCTGAAAATAGTGGCTGGTACGAGCTGAGAATAGTCTAGCAGATCGGAAGATGAAATAGTAGAGAGGCGCATCCTTTCAGTGACACTGAAGAAGCGGGTGTACAAGTTAGGGGCGCCAATTGGATGACAATCAGTATTCACAAAACCACTTCTAGCTATGAAAATCATTTTTTCACAAAAATGACAATCCAAAAGCATATTGGCGATTCACACTAATGACCTTTAGCCTTCATATTTACTGTTCATCAGCTTTTTGGTAGAAATCCCGCGTGCGGCACCCTGGTACTGATCACCAATTCCGCCAGGATTTCAGTAGCGCAGCTCTGGGAGGATCAAAATTTCGAGGCTCGACAAAGTAACTTCTTTTAAATGAGACGGCACATGCAAGGAAATTCATATGAGGTTCGTTGGCCTGATATGCGGACCATTCGTCGGGTTTTGATAAATGGTGCACCATTCGTAGGCCGTTCCTGCTTTATGTTCTCCAGCGAGATCTTGCTGGAATCAACAGTAAGCCTCTCCAAAGTGAAAATCAGCCCATGTTTGCCAACCTTCATCGAGATATTATAATTTCCTTATTGAGATAACTTCATCCCGATTCATTAACTGTTCAGGGTGCTATTTTTCTCACACAATCGCTCTTATTCGTTGGCAACAGCAAGTCTACCTTCTTTACCGAGCACTCAAATGTGGACTCTATTGAACCAGATTCTTTGAAATCTTCTGACGATTCCGATAACCTTAGAGTGCCACATCCGGAGGATGGTAGAGCAACATCTGCGTGGGCTATGAAGGCTCGCCTTACAGTGTTTTCATCTACGAGTTAATTTGTGCTAGATTTTGACCTTCTCTTGTGGCTAAATTGAATAAGGAGGTACGGGATGTTGAGTTATTAGTGAAACCACGAAAAAAGGAAACTGACTCAGCTTCATATTCGAACCGACAATAATTCAGCAGAAATCCTGTAGATTGTGTGAAAGTATTGAAATTGGCGGAAGTAAGCAATGAATGACTTTGTGCTTAGGCTGGGGTTTTATAAATGTGTCGTGAAAAAGGAGAACAACGGTTGATGCTAGGTTCACTGAAGCTTCCTCGCACTGATTTCGACACTCTTTTATACTGCCAAATTTTGATAAAAGCAGAGGATAGAAGCACTTTCGTTGGAAAAAGAAAACGTAGCTTCTCTTATTAGAATGACTAAGAGGTGATTAAGCTCGGAAAGGCAAAGTTTCCTTTGGAGGGTCTCAGGCATTTTATTGATAAATATGGAAAGTCTTTCAAGACAATCTGAGGCAATTAGCTTATTCAATGATGATCTGTTCCTTTCCCAATAATTTTCAGAGATGATTTGCTGCTACATCCAATCGGCAACGTGCCGTCAAAACATCAAAACCGACTTAGGACCGGCAAGAATATGTTTTCACATAACCCTCGCTATGTACAGAAAAAATCATCCGGTATTTTATTGCGCAACCTAAAGATGGTCCTTAGTAGCACGGCTACAATCTGTAGAATGTGAAGGCTAGGCGGAAGGGGGGGGGGGGGAATGGGGTTAAAAAAGTAATACCTTTTGGATTGCCATCTTTGTCGGGACAACATTCATTGATTTCAAAAATTTTTCGATGTTCTATTTAGCTTATCTATTTATTGATTGAATTTTTGTATGCTACTATACCAGAAACTTTGTCGCGCTCTGTATAGTACAGGCGATGTGCTATCAATTTTGAATGAGTAAGAGCAATCGCTCTTGAGTGCAACGAATTTAATGCAAGAGAAGAACAGAGATTGGCACAGTCGTTTGCAAAAAATGAGAGTCTATAGATCATCTAAAGCAAGATAAGCCTCCAGCCGTGGAGAAGAGGACTGCATGAGCTCTGAAGAAAAAAGAGCTGGACGGAACAGCCGACATTCTTTCGGCCAGCGAAAAGAAACACTACCTCGCTAGTGCAACAGATAGTTTTGCCAAGTCTCGGATGTCTCCGTTTCCACTCTTTGGTCTTTTCGTTACCTATGTTGAAATTATCACACAGAACTCAGCTTGTCTTTCTACGCCGTCATCAATGACGTCATCCTTTGAATTTTGAGTATTCACATCATCTCAGTTCAGGCCAGAGGCACACTTTCAGTCCAACATTTTCACACAATCTACAATTTATTTGCTTTGTTTGTTTATTTGTTTATTTGTCCATTCGTTTACCTACTTATCTTGTGCTCTTGGCACGCCAATCATAACCAGACGCGATGCGGGAAATGACTTCATATGACTCAAAAGGCTTCAACTTCAGCTGAAAGTACTAGAATAACGTGCCGTTCAAAACGGTTGTAAGCTGATAAATCTTAAAAAAATGAACAAGAGCTAACAGCAAAACTGAAAAACTAACTGAGGTTGGAAGAAGGGTTGCTTCAAAGAGGCTGTTTCTCTCAGCGAACAGGACAAAAAAAAACAAAAAAAACAGGACAAAAAACAAATAAGGAAAGACCTCAAATAAATGCACGAGACAGGATCGAGTTAGTGGGTTACTTTGTTTGAAATCTAGGCAAGAAGTGCAATGAGGAACATAAGAGGGGAGGAAAAGCAAAGACAGCATAGAAAACACTAGAACTTCCTTGTGAGGCCGGCCGTGGTATGAAAGAGAAACACTGTGCTGCGAGGAGAAGGAAAGGGCGAGATAGTACGTTGTACGCGAGAGGGCGCAAACGCCACGAATGCCGCGCACGAGGCAAGGCCTTAGCGCCGTTGCCCTTCACTTCTGAGTCGCGACTTGCGACCTGCGCTTGGCGACCCCTCTTTATTACCCTGGGAGGACTGACACTTGAGACCTAATTCTGACTCGTGACTTCATATCATGTACATACGACGAAGATTTGAGGACCTAAGCCATGATGTATGCATTGTAGACGGCTCCTCTCAATACTCAATAAAAATGGCGATTATGTAGCAAACGAAAAAAAAACAAGCAACTGAGGAATAGCAATGTCTCTTCGTAACAGCTATCAATCAACAGAGTTACCAAAACATCTGCAAGCGTCATTTATTCGAGGGTTGCCTGCAACTCTTCTTATTTTCGCTGTCAAACATCGTAGATCATTTTATTCACAAGCGTTTCTTGCTTAATTTGATTACAAGCGTTTCCTAATGTGGGTCATGTTGAATTAAATATTATTGTTAATAATATTATGTATTATTATTGTATTGTATTATTATATTAAGTTATTGTATTATTATTATTATTAATATTATGCACTGGACAACTTAGTGCCGTTTGTAGGAGTTCAGGAAGTTCTGGGATCAATTACCATGAAAAGACAATATGTCAGAAAGTCTGCTCGCTGACTGATACTGCGTAATATGTTGAATATGATTTTATTTTGAGGTTCACGATTTAGCTTGCCTGTTTTCTTTTGAAGATTCCTCGGTCCTGTGTGCAAATTCGTATGTGTGCACCAGATGCCTCCAAAATCCAACAGAGGCTATAGATTCCGCCATCCAAACCAGCATTGCTTTTGTTGAAGGGAATACTACCGTATAGAAGGTTCATCGGTTTTCCACAGTTTTCACAGAGGACAGTGGAGTCCTTGAAAGGATGCCTCTCTAATCGTCGTCAAAAAGGAGGCCTCAGTTAAGCCAGCCGAGAAAGGGCTGCACCAGTCTTGTACTCAAAAGAAAGGACACTTCAATTGTAATGGATGCACAAACGTTTCCACGAACTTGATTCTGCAGTTCTGATAAATGAGATCGCCTGGTGCCCAGGTGCGCACGAAAAGGGTGCGTTACAGGGTGAATAACGGTCGAGGAATTCTTCGACCACGGTTCTCCACTGTGGGAGAGTAGCGCCTAGAGTGGATGTACGCGCGGAGAGCACAGACGGCTCGCGAGTAGCGAGATTGAATATTCGCGCGGGAGAGGGAGACTGAACAGGCAAAAATCCTCAACGAGCCGTTGGAGAATCCTCGACAGATTTCCACCTTAGTGCGTTTTGTACTCCATGTGGCAACAAAAGGCTTCGGAAAAATTGTCCAGTTGGGCTGGTAAGTTTTAGCTTTACCATCATAAAATGTAGGCCCTAATCTAACTAACTGAATTTTTCTTTTGTCCATGCCTAACTTTTTGGCAAGTGAGAGGGATGCTTTCTCAGATGTCAAAATCGACCTGTCTCGCTTTTTTGCTCAAAAAATTCCGAGCTCCAATCGTACGAGCTTTCAACTTATAATGTTAGATGGGAAAATGCTAGTGAGTCATTCGATGAATAATTATTTATTTCTATACCCTTAAAGGTGTATAAAGTCAACAAGAGCACTATGGAGAAGAAGCAATGGAATGATTAATATAATATGTTTTGAATATAATAAATAGCAATGGATTGATATAATATGTTGCTTCATTCCCTGAATTTCGAAGTAAAACATTGCCGATCCAAAACTCGTGGTGAAAAACGACACTGTGTTGTTCAGGACCTACATAAAAAATATCACTAAGCGTACTTTTTGAGAAGTTGCTTCCCTTCCGCTTGCCATATCCTTCGAAGCTATCGAAAACCCTTATAGGGTCATGTATTTTTAGCAGTGACACGCATGCAATTCAACCTCACTATTATCGTGAGTAACACGAGAGGTTTCAGCAGCATACTCGTCAGTTGTCTTCGAAAATTCACCTTGCGTCAGCAGTCTAACGGCTAACAGCCGCAGCTCAATTTCACGTTAGTTTATCTGTTCCACATAAGTGCTATCTTTTCCTCCGAAAGTTGAATTTGAAGTGTGAAACAGTACACCTACAGGAGCGATCAAAAGATTTCGCCGAAATGATTTTCGTGATTTTTTCTCGCTTGAGCAACACGCTACGAAAATTGAGATGCTATTTTTCTGGTGTTTTATATCTTTCATCTCATATCTTCTATAGATTCGAAACGAAGTACTCAAAAGAAAAAATTTCTAGACCATCCTTGACTCTTTTTCTGCGAAAGAAAAGAAATACACAAAAAAAACGCTTTGGCAAACACATGTGACCGCTATTTTACCTTCACTACAAGCATTATTAAAGAATACATTGCTGAAAAAAAAACAGCTTTCAATATGGAAGTTCAGAGCTACATCTTTTTGATTTGTCTTATAGAAATGTAGGCGAAAGTCACAGTCTACTGTCCCCACTAGAGCTGCACCTGCTTCTGATCCGTCGCTTGTGATCAAATCGCGCGATTATCTCACTCGATCTCTCCCCTTTGGCATTACGAACTGATTGATGCCTTCTTAGAAAATCGCTAGCCTTCGCTTTTTTCAGATTTTTCGAAGTACTCAAGACAGAAGGCTGTACAAGCAGGTTGGCGGTCGTTAGGGTATCTGAGCTGAGTGAACGGAGAGATCACAATGCCCTCCTCAGTTTTTCACCAGACAGTCTTCCTTCCTGCATCTTTATGATGCTCATATACTTCACATAAACCTAGCTTGAAGGCAGAATTTACGATGAAAAAGCGATTCCATTCCAATTTGAGTTAGGGATGGAGAGTGGTGCCAGAAAGAAGGAAAAACCATGGGAAACGGTCCAGAACCCAAGAAAAAGGACACTTTCCTTCTTCCTTGATCTCGGCCTTCATGCGAGTCCCATCGTTGTGCTCTCTTCAATAAAACGCTCTCTGCTATCTAATCACTCGCTGTGTATGGATCTGCGAGTGATTGGATAGTCGGTAGGCGGGGATTGCCGAATCCGCCAAGATTGCGCCACGCTAAATCGCCTAGGCCAAATCTACCGCTGCCGATTGGGTGTCACCTTCAGGAGGTGCGCCTGTATCTCCACTAGGCAACTTTCTCCTTCTTCGACCTTCGTTCTTATCGTGGAGTCCTCCTTCAAAGCACTTCTTCCCTAGCACATATGATCCATGATACCGCAGACTGCTGCTGCTTAGCATTTCACCCATTTCATTCTTGAAAATCTTTTCCTTCATCATAAATCTTCTCCAAAAGTGCAGAGAAGAATGAGCATATAAAGACTATGATTGACGACCTACTCCTTAGCCAAGAGATCATTTTTCATTTCCACTAAACCTCTACCAGCACTTGCCTCAGTTCCATCCTGGTTAAAACGAACGAGTGGCTTCAACCAAACAGCTGGTCGTGGTCCTCTAAGTGAACTCATTTCTAATGGAGATCCATCCAAAGCCGTTCTTTCCAAGACTCGTAAGATTTTTCTGAGAAAAGCAGCTTACCGTGGAGTTCTCCCCACTTTTGAGTGCTCTCTTACGCTCACCACTTCGCAAAAGCTGAGAATTTCCCATTTTATTCTCGTAAAAATGTTGTTATATTTGTAAGTTCAAAAACGAGAAGGTGGTGATTCCCACCAATTACGCCTCATGACGTGCTGCTGCCCAATATTTCTTAAGAACCCCAACTACATCATGATCTTTGTGCAGCTTTCAGGCCCGAGAACTTATCTATACTGGGGAACTTCTTTACATCACCTCTTCAATTTGCACGTAGCTTCTAGCGCTGCTGGGCTGCAGGCATAAAACAACAAGGCATCGTTATAACAATTGCCTCAGTCGAGATCTGAGCCGGCTTTCCAGCCTAATGATCCAGCAGGGAATTCAAAAACGTCTGAGGCAGCTGCTTTGCTGAAATTATGAGTAATAACTTTTACTGATATTCCTTCTAGAAACGCTTGATATTCATAATCACATGAACTTCACCTAACTTCCTCATCCTCCTCTCGTGAATTCTTCCAAAAGAATCAGAGCTCACTGCAGTTGTGTGAATCTTATGCTGTACCTCAACTAGCTCTTCTAGTTTCAGATGACACTTATCATAATTCAGCCCATTCTCCATTTCGCAGAAGGACGCGCGGTTTTGTTCGCACCGCCTTTTTTGCCCGACAGACATTTTGACAAGTTTTATACAAATAAGCGCTGTAACAAAAACAACTGACTCAAGCTATTCCCAACTGCGCTATACTAATTGCGCTCACTTCTCCAAAGGGAATTATTTCAGAGCGGAGTTATTTGAAACATTTCACGGTAGCCTTTTTGTTGACACGACGAAAACACCAATGTTCTGTGCATATACACAAGGTGGCCACAATTACGGTAACAAGATGAAGTGATCATGAAAAATCCGTACAGCTAAAAAAAGGAGAAACCACAGCTGCATCATTTGAAGGTCAAATATGAAGGTTGAATATTCCGGCCAACCCACTCGCCGCGGCGTTTTAGCGCTAGTTCATACCTACCAGCAAGGGAGTTAGAATTTAAATCTTTCTGCGCTCACCGGCCTCCATCTTGAAAGGCTTTCTGATGCCCTATATATAACGTATAACAGAAATTATCTCGATTAAGCTTTGGACATGCATGCGGCGAATCTTGTTACGGTAATTTGTGGCCACCCTTCCCTCGCTTTTGAAAAGAAGAGCGTTGGGCGCAGACCGTACACCACAAGTGATGACGGCCTCCAAATAATCTGGCTAGTCGTGGTTCATAGCGAGGGCTGTTTTTGGTGAACGATGGTTGCAATTAGTGACAACTGATAGAATACAACTGTAACAGGCTAATCATTTCATTGGCGGAAAATACTTACATTTTGTGGAGGCCGTCGTCACTTGCGATGTATGGTCTGCATCCGACG
This sequence comes from Teladorsagia circumcincta, assembly GCA_002352805.1. Taxonomy (NCBI): domain Eukaryota; kingdom Metazoa; phylum Nematoda; class Chromadorea; order Rhabditida; family Trichostrongylidae; genus Teladorsagia; species Teladorsagia circumcincta. The sequence continues at coordinate 44,277 of KZ345552.1, forward strand.
ATCTTTTCGTTTCTTTCGAGTGGGAGGAATTATTTTCGTTTTTATTCTGTTGTTGCGCACACGACGGTAAACAAATTTTGTTGGCGCACGTAATCCAACGGCTCACTATCCTACCTCAGCAACTTGTCGTGAATGGACTTAGTCTTACCTCTTGTTGAAGATCGATGTTTTTCTCCGTTCTATCCTTTAATCTTATTGGCTTGAGTTATGGCTTACTCAACTTCCTCGTTGTGCATGCTGAGTGCATCGCCGTTCTGTGTGCAATAAATTTAATGAATGAATCAATGATTTTCTTGTCAACCAGCCTCACTATTTCAAATAGACCACTATCACCTCCTCGGTAGTGAATGAGTCAACGATCGTATTCATCGAAGCCGGCGTCCTCTTATGTGAAGAGCTGCTCTTCCCTTCCTCCCCGTGGTGCTTCATAAAATTCCCACAATTTCGCATGCACCGACGGAACATAATCTACAATCTAAATGAACTTGTGGGAAATATTGTAGCAAATGCGCCATCTTCTGGGTTAAGGAAGGTAGTGTGGGGACACAGATCGTTCCTCTGAAAAGGTATAGTACTAGATGTCCCATAAGTCCCATTAGTGAATTCTTTTGGGTATTTTTGAATTCACATTTTTCTTTTTTACTGGATGTCCTTGCTCATTCAACCATACAACTCTGTCATCTACACTGCATTACCTTTACATTAAAGGAAAAATACCTAATAGAATACAATTACCTTTACATGGAAATTTGGTCGCTGTCTTTCCTCTGAAATTGTAGGAGCTCTTGAACGAAGAAAAATGGAAGTCGGGTGTGGGGTCATATCACTTTGCTCAAAAATTCTTCTTGGGGAAGAGCGCTAGAGCTCAGGCTGGGTTGCCCTATGTTAGCGTCAGGTTAGGGCTACATGGCGGAGGTGGAAGAACTGCTAGCCTGGGAGTCTCCAATTTTTTTATGAAAATTCTTCGCAAGGACTCACCATTGGACTTGTTTTACTTGAATCGAACGCGTTGCTATTACGCTGTCGACGCTTGCGTTCCCCACTGTCCTATTACTGGGCGACGGTTCCCAGCGCGAGGTCCCTCTAGTGTTCCACCAATATCTCGGAAGCGTCGGACTAACCATAAGAGAAGGTTAAGCTTTTGCTGTCATAGCTCCTGAATCGTTCGAGCTAGGCTACCGCTAGTTGTGAATTTGATAGCGCAGCCCACCCAGTCCACAACCCTGGTGAACATGCTGGATGATCCCTGTAAGGAACTAAGGGGGTTCAACAGGAACACGAAGATGTCAGGTCGTGTTTGGAGCTGATTCGGGCACAGAGCATGATAGCAACAAATTCCATATTTTTAAATCTTCACGAATCTACAGAGTTGTCTAAATTACATCCTCTCAACAAGTCGGACACGCACATACAAATGGAGACTACTACATATGTCCAGATCCTCTCAGTGGCGTTGGGTAGAGCAATAAGGTTGACAATCGAAGGATAATTGGAGTGTGGGTCAT
>KZ345552.1:68270-78576 GCA_002352805.1 Teladorsagia circumcincta
AATACAGTGGTCCCACGAGCTCGCTTGCAGCAAAACCGCATTGTCGTCAAAGGGTTAAATAGCGTGGACGTGCTACGACCGCCATTTGCAAAATATCGCATTCATCCCACAGTGATGATAACTGCAGTCATGCGATGAGTTGAAGAGAGTCACGTAGCTCGTCTCTGCTATTTATTTCCGGGGTTAGCCGCTTTATTTCCAGTGCCTCTATATTTTGCGTTCCACTGTATTTTTGATGGAACGATGTAGGACTTTGAAGTTAAGGGTGGGTGGGTCCTCGTGGGCATGTTTTTGGGTTTTATGTTTGAAGAAGCTGTTACCTGGATATGAAGCCGGGTTATGTAGAGCTTCCGATGTTCATCAAGTCGCTCTAAGAGAGGTCTTCTTGTTTCTCCAACATACCTATGCCCACATCATTGACATTCTATTGCATATACTGTGCCCCTCAATTGGCATATTTTGTCTTCTTACAGTACATGCAGCCATTCCTCCCACATTTGTCCTCGTAAGGCCTGGAGTATGTAAGCAGTCGTTTCAAGTTCGGAGGAGGGCGGAATATAGGTCGTACTGGGAGCGAGGAGTCCCTTACTACATTGTTGACCTTCCATGCCGTTTTTTCGTTGACGTACGGCATTATCATGGGGATCCCATCAGGTGTAGAGTAAAGTCTCCATGATTGCAGATTCGCATTGGAATATCCATTTTCTCCCAAAATACGTTCCACCATTTGATTCACTTCACTTGAGGGTTGACTGAAGATTATCCCTGGTAGAGATCAGGTCGCGGACGACGTTGGCCTTCATGTATTAGGTCGGTCAAAAAGTTTCCGCCGTTTTGCACTTCTAGTATTTCCCAGCATTTTTTTGGTGATTCTTGAGCAATTTGTCAGACGATATGGGTGCAGGCTTGTAGAGGAAAGTCAGCTCTTCCATCCCACACTAAGGTTTGAGGTAGTTCCAGGAACTCGCTTTGTTTTAGCCTTTCTTTAAGACTTCGGAAAATCGTGATTTTTGATTGGTGGCATTTCATGACTTCTAACATGGGAGAAGCACGCCATCGTTAGTTCATATTATGGCTACTGCTTTTGGAAGGAAGCACCTAAAAAATGCATAGCCCCAGGTTAGCTCGCCAGGATTGGGGTTGGAGAAGTAAAGCTCGAAAGTAATGGATACAGTGCATGAGATTCCCCAAATATACAGTATTGCGACAAGGAAACGAAAGGAGCTTACCACAGACGCTAAACCACAAGTGGAACATTACAGGTTGTGGTCCCTATGGGCACTGTGCTCAGCCGCCTGGAAGCTATAAGTAATGAGCAAAAACGTCGTAAAGCTGCTCATCAAACTGGCCCATGGTGGCAGCTAGTATCGTTGTGGCGTGCATGGAGGTGTGTGCTTGGAGTCCACATTGCAATAGGAAAAACCGTTTCTGAGATGGGTAATACGATAGGATAACAATGTGGTTCTGCACGCTACTAATGAGTGGGTAGCTCGATGAGTGAACGAGATTGAGTTGCCTTTTAGTATACCAGAACCCAGAGTACTCCTAACAGTGGTTTCCCTCAACATCTGATGGTACAGCTTACTGCAAGGTCCGGGAATCGAGCCAGTTGACTACGGCGGAATTCTGTAGATAAGAATAGAACATAATGTATAAGAAACTGCGCGGACGATAGCCGACTTCAAGGAAAAAAGTGAGGATCGGTTTCTCACCACGATAGCGGTAAACGGCCCACCGCAAAATGCGCGTCGTAAAATTTATTCAAACCGCCTTCGAAGTTGTTCTACAATCCTTTATGTAGTGCAGGTATATTTCTTATAAACTACCCATTCTACAGTCTTCGATGCGGTTCTCGGGGAAGAAATCGTTTTCGAAAGGCGTTAGGCGTTCAAAACGGCGGATACTTTTTGACCGACCTAATAGGTGGGGTGACAACCTCTAGCATGTAAAAGTATATTCCTCGATGCAGGTTTCTTGTACCATTGAAGTTCCTTTCCTCCTTCATTTATACGGACTTTGGTATTGAGAAAAGGAACAAACCCCACCTCATATGGGTCTTCGACAGTGCATTTAATGTTAGGATCCTGTGAGTTGAGGTTCCTTAGCGTGTCTTGTAGATCCTTCGTGGAAGAGCCAATAATGAACACATCGTCAATACACCGCTTGTACAAAGCTATCCCAGCAGCAATGATTATTTATACTTATTTCTGAATAAGATAACTTTCAATTTCTGAACGATTCTAATGTGCCACTAAAGATCCTCGAAAGGAGGTTGTGAAATTTCACAATAAGGTGTGTGCATTTCTAAAATTCTTATTTCATTTTGGCCCATATAAACATAATAAGTATACACGCACGGCTACAGTGCGTTTCATAATTATAAGGTCACCCTAAAATTTTGCATTTCCAGTAAAAGCGGACGACTAGGAATCTTTCTAATATCATCAGCAGATTCCTCGCTATGAATAACCTTTACGACGCAATTTTTTATCGTTATGATTTATTATTGGTATAAATGCAAATATAAGCAATGCAAGAACTCATCGAAGTTACCAATAAAACGAGAAATACAACAATACTTAACTTAAGAATAGCTGTTAAAAATCAGACGGAGTGCAGCAGGGGAATGTGGGAGCACATGATGATGAAGAGCAGTGGGCCGCCACTGCAATCCTCGAACAGCGGAGCGTCTCCGGATACCAACTTAGTAGGTCCGTCAGCGCTACCATGACCCACGCTATGAAAATGGGGCCTATATGAAAATATATGGAAGAATAACTAACTAATCTGAAGGAACAAAGCATGTGTTAGCGAACGAAACTCAAACAATCATAAGAATCCTAAAATACTAAACTAAAAGGATCAAACTCTCAAAGACGGTCACTCACAACTGACGGAACATTTAATGCAACCGTACTCGAGTTCGCTAAGCTAGGCAGGGATAGCCGAGTGGTTAAGAGGTTAGACTCATGTTTGCACCTCCGGAAACCGCGAGTTCGATCCCTGCCGAGGTTAACCATGCCTTGCAAAAACTGCAAAAATGGTTCAAGTACCAGCGTCAGGCCCAGGTTGACAGGCCGGCTGATGGAGGCACCAGTCACAAAAACCATGATTAAAAGTCGCATAAGATAAAGCTAGGACGTCACCCGGAAGTGGCGCGCAGAACCCCAGTTCTGCGGACAGTATGCGAGGGCTACCAAGGAGTGAACGGCCTCGGCCAAAGAAGCTAGTTCGAATTGGGACTCTGAACGTAGGATCGCTGACAGGAAAGTCCCGGGAGGTTGCTGATCTAATGACATGCAGGAAAATCCAAGTCCTATGCCGGCAAGAAACACGATGGAATGGAGCTAAGGCCAGGGAAATTGGGGAAGGTGTCAAGCTTTGCTACAATGGAGAGGACACCAGGCGGAACGGCGTGGCCATAGCGGTAGCGGAGTCGCTCAAGGACCATGTCTCCGCTGTGAACAGGATCAGCGATCGGATAATGGCTGTGAGGATAGAAACGCAGGAAGGGTACTAGACAGCACTATCGGTGTACGCACCACAGGCCGGATGCCCTGAGAGTGAAAAGGACGAGTTCTACACAAGCCTGGACGATGCCATCAGATCGATTCCGGACGGCGACTACCTCACCATAGCAGGTGATCTGAACGGCCACGTAGGCAGTGACAGGAGAGGCTTAGAAAGGGTGCATGGAGGTAGAGGGATAGGAACGAGGAACGCCGAGGAAGAGAGGGTCTTGGACCTGGCTACGGCCCACGATCTGGCAATCTGCAGCACCTTCTTCGCGAAAAGGAAGACCCAGAAGGTAACCTACAGCAGTGGAGGGAGACAGACGGAAATCGACCATGTGCTCGTAAGAAGATCATCCCTCAGTACTGTGAGAGACATCAAGGTTCTGCCCGGCGAAGAGCTGGCCCCCCAGCACAGGCCTCTCCTGGCAGACATTGCCATGAGGCTGCCCAAGAAGGCAAGTGTAAGAGCCGAGCGAAGAATCCAGTGGTGGAAATTGCACCGAGCGGAGAAGGACGATCTCAAGCGAAGGATAATAGAATTTGCAAAAAAGCCGAAACCTGCAAGAGACTCGCCAAGGCTGCTGCTGTGCGGCTGCAGGCAGTGATGGTGTTATCTCTCCCAGATCCACAAGGACCAGTACAGAGGACCTGGTGTGGCGCGGCTAAGACCATCCTGGGATGCGCCAGGGAGGTACTGGGCGAAACACGAGGCGGGTTCAGAGGAGATAAGGCAGCATGGTTCTGGAACGACGAAGTCCAGCGAATCGTCAAACAGAAAAAGGAAGCCTACAAACGCTGGCAGAAGACCCGAAGCCTGGAGGACCTCGCTGCCTACAAAACCTGCAAGAGACTCGCAAAGGCTGCTGCTGTGCGGCTGCAGGCAGTGATGGTGTTATCTCGAGGAAGCCAGTCGAAGTCAAAAGGAGGTGGGAAGAGTACTTCAGGGGGCTTCTGAACGAGGAATTCCCTCACAAAAACAACCCGCAGGTAGAGGCGACAATCGGTCCCATCACACTCTGGATTGAGGATGACGTTAGGCGGGTAGTACAGAAGATGAAAGTCGGGAAGGCGGTAGGTCCAGATGGGGTGCCAATTGAGGTATGGAAGGCTCTCGGAGAATACGGCATAAGGTGGCTCACGAGCTTTCTGAATGCAGTAACTGCACAAGGGAGGATGCCTGATGCCTGGAGAACAAGTACAATTGTCCCCATCCTCAAACAGAAGGGTGACGCGATGGACTGCTCCAACTACCGCGGTATCAAGTTGACTGCGCACACCATGAAGTTGTACGAGCGGCTGGTCGACTCGAAGCTGAGGGAGCTAGTCCCGATCTCCCAGGAACAGTTCGGCTTCATGCCTGGTAGGTCCACAACGGATGCCATCTTCATCGCTAGGCAAGTGATGGAGAAGTATCGCGGGAAGCGCTGGCCCTGCTACCTAGCCTTCCTCGACCTTGAGAAGGCGTTCGACCGCCTACCGCGAGCAGTGCTATGGAGAGCGCTCAGGGAACGCACTGTCCCTGAACACCTGATCTCTGTAGTGAAGGATATGTACGATGGGGCTAAAGCGGCTATACGCACCCCACATGGCCAAACGAAGAAGGTGGACATCACGGTCGGAGTGCACCAAGGATCAGTTCTGAGCCCCTTCCTCTTCCTCCTAACACTGGATGTCCTGGTGGAGGGGCTCATGGAGGGACCACTAAAGACCATCCTCTACGCTGACGACGTTGCCCTGATAGCGGACAACAGAGAGGAACTCCAAGAGAAAGTGCAGAGGTGGCAGGAAGTACTGGCGGAAGGTGGGCTCCGGCTTAACGTAAAGAAAACTAAGTTCATGAGCTCTGAGGAGGGCGCAGAGCCAATCATGGATGGCCGTGGAGAATACATCGAGAGAATGGAGGACTTCCGATACCTTGGAAGCGATCTAGCCTCTGACGGTCGCGTGGATCAGGCAGTAAAGGCAAGGATCAATGCGGCATGGATGGAATGGAGGGAGTCCACTGGAATCCTCTGCGATAAAAGGTGCTCCAGAAGACTCAAACGGAAGGTGTACCGGACTGTGGTGAGGCCTGCGATGCTATACGGCAGCGAGTGCTGGCCTCTGAACAAAAACCACGAGAGGCAGCTTCACTCCGCCGAAATGTGGATGCTAAGATGGGCCTGCGGCTGGACACGACTGGATAGGGTCAGAAATGAGGATGTCAGAGCGGTAATGCAGATTGCCCCTGTCCAGCTGAGAGTACGGGAACACCGTCTGCGATGGTATGGACACGTACTGAGGAGACCACTGGATCACCCGATAAGAAAAGGCGATGGAATTCGAAGCCCAGGGCAAGCGGCCGCGAGGGGCCCCGAAGAAAAGATGGAGGGACGTCATAAAGAAGGACCTCACTGAAGTCAAAGCCACGGCAGCAGATGCCGCGGACAGGACAAAGTGGCGACGATTAACAAGTACAGCGGACCCTGCGACTGCGCGGGACTAACGCTAGGGAGAAGAAGAAGACTCGAGTCCGCTAACTGCTATAACTCAATGATTCCCTTAGAACCAACCTTAACGTTTCAAGATTTTTTTTGACTTTTTCTTTGAAAGATTTCGACGACATTGAACTCACTACTCCGGCTCCGCTTGTGTGATCATTTCCCTCAGTATCCTAAAGCAGTGCCCTCGCATAACGCCTATAGTTCCAAATATTCTTAAGAGGGTATCGACCAGGGTGAAAATCGTGTCGAGGAAAACCTAACTCTGGTACGACCCCCCTGAAACGGGTAGTCTCGGTACGACCCCCCCTGTAAAACGGGGTCTCAATATGGCACCCCTCTCAATCCCACGCAATACAATTGAACAACAATATACAATTGTAAATACACTGACTACGCGCATACGCACAGAACAGAAAGAAACATTGACAGAAATGAGAAGAAAATATGAATAGGAACGGAGAACCCCATTTTACTCGGCGACCATAGCGCGAAAATCACGATTCACACAAAGTTCCTGCAAAAAAAAAACAATGTACCATTGTGACAACACTGACTCTACGCGCATACACACACACGACAGAAAGAAAAAATGACAGCAATAAGAAAAAAAAAGAACATGATAAAAAGGAAGCCAATGAAGGAGTAATCGAATTCAAAGAAACGGCTGTTCCTTCACGCGGCTGCGGCGCGGCTTGCGGTGGAGCGAATTATCTCGAAAATTTGCCTCGTCCACTTATGCTTCAAACCTTGATAACTTTTCAAAACTTGATCTTTTTGAGAATTGTAGGTGTGATTCGGAAGAGATCTGATTGCAGTTTTTAATTATCCCTGGAGTTGTTCTAAAGATGCCCTATTCTGTGATATTTTCCACGTCGAGTAAACGTCGAGGAATCAAAAATTTTAATGCTAATTTTTGCTGTTTTTAAGACGATAAGTTTCTTATTTCTCAATTGTTTGAAAAGGTGTGGATTGTTCTGGAACGTAGAAGATTCGCTCTTCCAAATGGCCACCTGAACTGTTTTGAAAACTTCTCACTTAAAGAGAAATCCGAGGGAAATTCGAGGGCCTTTTTTCTTCACTCAAACCAGGATTTTTCCACATTACTGCTGAGAAATTCATTGAAAATTCTTGAAATGCATTAGCTGCGCATCTCCTTGCTATCTCTGATACAATCAGAGACACACAACTTCATTTGATTTTGGTCTAGTTTACGCCATGCCGTCGGTCCTCGCTCGGAATTTCAGGTCAGTTGAAAGGTGCTGTGTGCGCATGATGAGTTGCTAATAAAAACCGAAGTGTTCTCACATTTCCCAGTACTGGATACCACGCCACGTCCGATACTTGCAACGACGATTACGACCCCCCTCCGTCTTCCACTGGGGCAAATACGACGCCCCGTCGAGGAATTCCTCGACCGATATTCACCCTGCGGCGATAAGAAATTGGTCCCAGGTAATACCGTGGAGGTTGAAATCACCTAGAATTAGCATAGGAGACCTTCGCTCACTCAGTTCTTCCAAATAATTGAGGAGAGCCTGAAGCTGTCCAATGATGAGGAAGGGCTGCGAGTCCGCAACAGCAATGACACTCCAAGAAGGTAGTATAAGTTGAATTGTCAAACACTGGATGTACTGTGAAAAAGTCAGAGAAGATAGCCAAGTAGCAGGTGCAGAAAGTGAACTAAAACAAGAACTCCACCTCCCATGACTCACTTTCTCTCTCACTTTCCCGGTCACAGCTGAAGACCTGGCAAGGAAATTCGGCTCGGATTGTTGAATCGCGTATAAGATGAGGCTTACACCAAGACTCGGTTATAAAAACCGCTACAGGACTCGAAGGTGATGGAGGTCGGTAAGCTTGTTGTTGATAGAGCGAGAGTTCAACAGGATGCAGCTGTTGCAAAATCCAGAGGGAGCTGACAATGGGCACGGTTGAGGGTCAATATGAGGAGACGCCTGATCCTAGAACGGTGAGCTCTCACTGCCGCAGAGGCTGGCGTCGAGATCGCAATCGCTGACTGTGGGAATCACATCACCACGACACGAACTTGGTCCCTGCTGGGTGTTCATGCCCGACGTAGATCCTGAGACGGTTACTGGTTTAGCCGCTGCCATCTGGTGAGGGCTCGTGCATCTCTTGGGCTCTTCAGCTTGTGGATTTCCAAATCACGCACTATAAACACGCGTTGCCCTGCCTTTTTGTTCAGTTCTCCTGCTTGTTTTCTTAGATTGCGGTACAGGGATAGCTCCCCCTCTGTATAACCACGACGTGCGTTCGAGTGTACACAGTCCTTCGTTAGACTTTGTCATAAAATAATAACACTAATACTAATACGTAATACTAGGCTTTTCCATTATTTTTTTGGTTGTTCTATAGAATACATTGGTTACGAGCTATGCATGCTGGAATTCACGCCAACTTAAGGTGTCACATCGCTGATCGGATTTGACAAATGCAATGCATGCTTGATGTCTCTTCCAGTACGTTTTGTACATTAGGTGCACATACACGACAACTTCATATGGATGCACATACACGACAACTTCATATGGACACACCGTATCGTATGGCTAGTTTCAATTTTACGTACTTACACATTTCTATTGTTATTGGCGCATTTGACTAATTGATTTTCTGCACACCAGCTCTCATCGACATTATTAAGGATATACACCACTAATTATCGGACCTGAAATCGCTTAATTATAGGATGTGATATTCTGTGATGGATTATTTACCTTAACAACAAAAACTTCCTATTTGTGATTCGTACCGCATTCCATATTCGGTAAGTTAACATTCTTAATACTACATTTAATTTATACTATAGTCGACTTAACTGACAAAGTACATAGAATAGTTTGTGTCTTTCAATTCGCAACACATAGTTACATAAGAAGGTTGTAGTAAATAGTTACATAAGAGCGGTATTGAGACATATGGTAATGCATAATAGTAAGCAAAAACTTCTAGACTCAGTTTTTAGGAATAACATTTCCTTTTATACCTTCCATTATCTGTGCAGGACACACACTTTCGATTCTTCATGACCTCGTTGTTTGATCTGCTATTATATTAAATTTTGTTCAAGTATCTTTATTACAAATAAAAACATTTAATACACGCATATATATACGTACTCACATCACTCACACATACACAATACATACAGGCATAAATACTTATTTACCTTATTACACACATTCGTATTTACATGCATATGTATGTATTAGGTTGTCTCATAAATAGTGTCGTTTTTGTTTGAACAAAAAATTTTGAGCTAAAATCAAAGGCTTCAAAAACATCTTGAATATTATTCGAAAGGCAATTGTCCGCTCTTTAAAATGGAATGTTCGGTTTTATAATCACTGCGCAGTTTTCAAAGTTCAAGCCTGCAAAATGGGAGGTCCACTAGACGAAAATCAGCCAAACCGACAGCGAGCTCTAACGTTATTTGTGCTGAAGAGAAATCAATCAGTGATGTATCCTACACTTACTCATGACCTCTTCTGAACATTTCGCTGTTAGGCTTGCCAGCAACTCGCGTCGCCACTTTCGCAGATTTGGCTTTTCCGCCAGAACTCGATGGTCAAGCACCCGCCCTTGAAATTTAGGCCAGAAATTTTTTAAAGACATTGAAAAACTAATGGAATGTTAAGAGCAAGCCATATCTAAGTAAAAATGTATCTCTGATGATTTTCTCCTTCTTGAGGGAAATTTTTTGCAAAGCAATGTGATCATTTTCGTGTATCGGACACCCTATCACGCAGGCATAAAATTCGAACCGATTCACAACAAGTATAAAAACAAAACGTATGGACAGGTTGAGCAGTACAACTATTCACGAATGCTATATCACTTTATATGAAACAATGGTGATTTAGCGGAAAAATTTTTAATTTGAAACATTATGGCTTATCAAAAATCAAATTCGTAAAGTAATGGGGGAAGGCTTTTTTCCACAACCCAACAGCGCATCATTGATTGATTCCTCAGGGAAAATAGTGTTAAAGCTCGCTGTCGGTTTGGCTGATATTCGTCGACTGGACCTCCCATTTTGCAGGCTTGAACTTTGAAAACTGCGCAGTGACCGAACATGCCATTTCAAAGAGCAGGCAATTGCCTTTCAAATGGTATATAAGATGTTTTTGAAGCCTAGGATTTTAGCTCAAAATTTTTTATTTTAAGAAAAACGACACTATTTATGAGACAACCTAATACATGTTATACATATATATTCATTCTTTCATTTATACATTCATGAACTCATTTATTCACTTATACCATCATAAATATATATATATATAT
>KZ345552.1:91007-116219 GCA_002352805.1 Teladorsagia circumcincta
CCCCCCCCCCCCCCCCCCTCCCGCTCGGCGGCATTTTTGGAGGAAAATGTGGGTGGAGTTTTGGGTTGGGGTAGTAGGAAGAGATGGTGATCGAGCTGTGGAAAAGGGGGGTCGTTAAAATTTTTTCGAAAAGTAACAACGATGGGACCGACCCTGCTCTGACACCAGCCTTACGTGGCGTCACACGGCCGTGCTGCAGAGAATTTCTGCAGCCCATGGCCATCCTTCAGCTCATCGACGTTGCTAGGCGACAGTTTACCGAGGGCTTCGTTGAATTCCATTCAATTTAGTGATAGCATGGATTCTTGAAATATTTACATCAGGAGACTCGGCGCAATTTGTGCTTCTGGAAATAATCACATCCTGTGATTCATTGGAAAGAAAACTGAATTGTTTTGATTTATTGATCTCGATTACTTTTCCCTTTTTCACTGTTTGTTTCCAGTCAATGGTTCCGTATATTGACACGACGAGACCTCCTCCAGCGATGACTATGCCTTCCATGTCCGCTCATGTGAATCCTCAGCAAATACCAGCGAGTCTGCCTGTACCTCTACCTCCTGGTGTCGGACAAAATTATTACAATCCACAGAATGTTATACCGAACCCTGTGCATCATCAAATGCGACAAAATATAACGCAGCAACAACAACAGCAAAGCGGTGTACAGTACGGGTTAGTTTGAAGCAAAGTTATTTTTTATTTGATAATACTAGATTGATGTAGTAATACTATTTTGTGTAGTGTTGTACCAGCAAAGGCTTTAGGATCCACTTTTAGAGCGATGTCAGACTTTGCGAATGAGCGATTCGCTAGCGAATCCAACTATGTACCAGCGAGACTAACTATGTGCCAGCGACTGAATAGTGGCGGGACCCAACGTTCAAAGGAAGTCCCTCCACTTTCAAAATGTGTTTACTGTCCAGTGACATTGTTTAAAAGTGGCGGGACTTCCTGTGAACGTTGAGTCTCGCCACTATTGAATCGCTGCAACATAGTTTGACTTGCTGGTGCAAGTCAAACTATGTTGCAGCGATTCAATAGTGGCAAAATTCGATTCGCTGGTGCAACGTTCGATTCCCTGGCGCAACGCTCGTATTCAGCGATTCGCCAGCGAATCGCTCGATTCGCAAAGTCTGGCATTGCCCTTAGCGTCGGCGCCTTTTGACGGCACTGGCACCACTTTGCCACTGCAGATGTTTTCACCAAATTGGATACAAATCTCTGTGGAGGGTTATTCGGTGCCCTGATTACGAATGTCGCATTCATGTCTGGCACTGATTAAGGCATATTTCTTGTTTTCTGAGCTCTCTCACTGATAGAGCTCGGGACTAAGTCAGGGGAGGTGAGACTCCGGAGTGGGTAAACCACGCACCGTGTGGCAAAAGTTGAAATGTGCGAGATTATATGGTGGGTGGTTCAATCACTTCGAAACCCTGCCCTCCTCAGAGGCTTAATCCTCATTGCGATCTAATTGTGAGGACGCAGACGGTAAAAGTAGGCGCCGAATAGCGGCAACGATCGAGCGAGTGTCATTTTCGTGATCAGGGCACCACATAACCCCTTTTCCTAAACTTACAGCGAATTTGGTGGGAATTAGTCGTGGCGTCACCTGGCGCCAAGTAGTTCGAATTTGGGGCCAGCGCTTGAAGTGGATGTCATATTCGTGATCAGGACTCTCTGCAACCCTCACAGGAGAAGTTTCAGCGGAAAATAGGCCCACGGCCATGTCGATCACAAGGGGATAGGTGAATTTGCGCCACCCTCCCAATAACTCATAACTTTGCCAGGTTAACGGCTTCATTTTCCTTTACATTCTGGAATTCCACTCCACGTAATCCCGATATTATAATTATACAAATGATGAAAGCCAATCTATTTGTATAAAGAAGTCAGCATTATTATTCATTGTGTCACAGTTGTTGTCATGCAGCTTTTTGTCTTAGGCCTCCGGTGATGTCAATCTATCCGCCGGGGAGTTTGTCAGCTGCAATGAGAGGAGATCCGAGCGCAAGCCCTACAGTATTGGTAGGCAATCCACAGCACCAAAGAAAAGGTAGAAGGAGTCGAAACAAAAGGGAAAATCAATAGTTCTTGTGTCTTAGTCCCTTCTTGTTTTTAACAGTGACGTAATCTTTATAAGAATCTCGTTTATTATTTCTTTAATCAGTTTTCTATCATCTTGTACGAGAATAGCGCTCTTCTTCGGGGTCGTTGTCATATTTGTATGATATTTGTTTTCATCTGGCAACCAAATGCGATGCGGGTGTGACATCTTTCATTTGAATCCTTGGAGTTTAATCGTAAATGGGAGTTTAGATGATGACTAAGAAAATGAAGCCCGCTATGGTGGTTGGGGGTTATTTTCTCATCAAATTTATCGAATCCTTTTCACTTTGTGCGGGTTCCGAGCTCTAGTTATCCTTGTCATTGGCCCTACATATTGAGAGTATTTCGTGTAACATTTGTTGTTTTTCTTCGTTGGGATTAATCACTGACTTTTTCGCCTCATTTTCTGGAGAAAGTTGTTGAGAAAACAGTCCATTCTGATAATTCGGTTCTTGAAAGCTGTGATATGCGAACAAGCGTTGAAGTAGCCATGCCCTTTGTTCTTTTGCCTTGCTCTTGTGGAGGAGATGCAAAGCCCTTCGACAAGCTGCTTACCTCCTCTGGACTTTTCCCGTGTTGTGCAAATGTTCAGATTCATGCTGTTTATACAATCAGAAGAGTTCATAGTTATAAGTGTACCCAGTGATGAATAAATTCAGGAGTATTTATATAACTTTATTTCTGGAATAAATAGTTTAATGAGAGTTTTCTGGCATTTCTCAGTGCTCAAATGTTAACATACAGGAATGAAATGGCAATTCAGCTCGGTAGGGTGGACGGGCAGTCTCTAATTGGCGTTCATAGTTTGCAAATAGATGACATTAGCGGTTACTGTTAGCTGGAAAACTTCGTCCTTCTACGAATGAGAATGCGCTGCCGAAAGAGCGTGGAGGTTGTGAAAAATGCCCGTTGTCTCCGAATAGCAGCGTCGAATGGCGTGCTCCCAATGCTGCGGCGAGACAACGTATCAATCAATACGTATGTTTTCATAGAACGCTGGCCATCTGTTCGTCAACTATGGACTCCACCTTGTGATAAACGCAGGAATTAGTGGCACATGGAGGGAATCGCGTTTGAAAGACACTTGATTTGAATGTGATGAGGTAGGCATGGCATTGATTAGCGGTGTTAGATGATCGACTCGTTCCTTCGTGTGTTCGAATGGTTGTTTTGACCAGAGATGAGAACTGATATGTAGGAAGTGATCAGGTCATCCATCTTGTAACCCTGAAATTAAGGAGTTACGTGCTTTGAGCCCTCCTTACCATATCTGAGTATGAACCTACCATAGTTGTGTCGAGGAGTAACTTTTTCCCCTCATTGCCCCTTATTCCATTTCCAACGGTCATGTTGAAGTATGTGTTGCCGCTTGTCCAGTTGCAAATGACGTTGAATGGATACTGAAACAAAATGTATTCCTCAATTATTTCTTGCAATTATGCACTTGAAAATCAGCCGCAAAATATGGTTAAAAAGCTTTAAGCACTCGCTAAACGGGCTTTCATACCAATCATAAGAGAGAGCTGGCGGCCGATAAACTCAGCTCAATTTCTACAATGGCAAGTGATTGGGAGACAGAGGGATGGAAGGGAAACGCAGCCCCCTGTCTCCCCATGGCCTAACAAAGAAAGTAGGCGTCAAGGTTGGGCTGCACCAAGGGGATCAGCTCTGAGCTTGTTCCTCTTCCTATTGACCCTAGACGTAATAGTGAAGGGATGATGGAAGGGCCATTGAAGATCATCCTCTACGCAGATAGTGGGCTCTCGCTTGACTCAAGGAAGACTAAGTTTTTAAGTTCTGAAGAGGGCACAGAGCCGATCGTGGGTGTCCATGGGGAAAGCATCGAAGGAGTGAAGGACTCTCGATACCTTGGGCGCGATCTAGCCGCCGACGATATTGTGGACCAGGCAGTGGGGCGCGTGTCAGCGCAGCATGAATGAAATGGAGGGAGTTCACAGGAATCCTCTGCGATCGAAGTTGCTCTAGTATGCTCAAAGGGATGGGGTAGCGACTGCGGTGAGGCCTGCGATGCTGTACGGCAGCGAGTGCGTGAAGAAGGATCACGAAAGGCAGCCTCACTCCGCTGAAATGAAGATGCTGAGATGGGCCTGCGGTTGGACGCAGCTGGAAAGGGTCAGAAATGAGGATGTCAGGTCGGTCATGCAGATGCATCCCCTGTTCAGTCGAAGGTGCTGGAACAGCGTCTGTGATGGTGTGGACATGTGCTGAGGAGGTCAGAGGATCACCCAATAAGAATAGCGATGAATCATGAGGCCTACGGCAAGCGGCCACGAAACCCCGAAGAAAAGGTGGAGGGACGTCGTAAAGAAGGACTACACTGCTGTCAGCGCCGCGGGAGCAGATGCCGCTAATAGGACAAAATGGCGATGAGCAATAAGAATAGCGGACCCTGTGACTGCGCGGGATCAACGCTAGAGAGAAGAAGATGATTACGAAGAGGTAGAAGGGAAACTTAAAAGTGAGGCTATACGTCTCACCCTATTTCTTTTTCAAGATGCAACCAGCGCTTCTTAGCCTGCAAAGAAATCTCACACAAATGCAGTAAGTAATCAGTGAAAGGTGTAGCTGGAATTGTGGCCGCTTCATTGCGCAACTACGTATTTTTTTTTTTGCCATTCAAGTGGCGCATTTCACACGCAGGCGATTAAATGGCGTGCCAAATTATCGAAACGAAATGGATTGAATTTGCCCATAGCATTCACTTGAAGGCGAGTCTCGGGATGAAACTGGTGTATAAGAGCGCATCATAGTGAATGCTGAGCTGCGGATGAACTGCAGCGGAGAAGAGGAGCGAGAGAAACCATCGTAAACTCTAAAATAAAGACCTTAACCCCTCAGTAAGGTCGAGTGTGGTCCGATGGCGAGGCACAGCGATCACGGAAGACAGAACACTCGAGAGAACGCGCTGTTGGAGAGGGCACCCCTATGTTCGCATCAATCGCGGTTGGTGGGACGCTTTGCAACCGGGGTCGATGGTTGCACGTCGGCAAGCGTTAGTGCCGTAGTCGCGCAATGTGCAACGAGAATGGCATGATCCAGGTAGGAAAACAACCTGCAATTCACCTGGCAGTATCTCTCTAACCAGTCGGGCTAATCCCGGATTTTGCCTTTAAAAGGTACATTTTTCAAAGGGCGTGTGCAGCAGCAAAAGATTGATTTATGCCAACTTAGTGACCAATTGGCATATCAACAAGTAGAGGGACTTTTAGAAATAACAAGTAATTGTACCTGTGTGATCAACGTTTTCGTTTCGCAATTGTAGAGGTGCACTCCCTTTTGGTTGATGGCTATTAACAACTTGTCAGGCAGGCTAAGGTCCGAGTATTGAGAGACCTGAAGAGAAGTTCTGTGGGTCAGTGGCCCTTTTATATCTGCAAAGAGCTGTTGTTAAAGCCGCATAGAAGTAGCTGCGAGCTTTTCCGGCAGTCTCTTCAAATGAACTGATGGCAGTTATCGCAGTTTACTGAGGGGCCTGTATAGGAAATATGCCGCTCTGTCGCAGAAAATTGGAAGCGCGTCGAGTGCAGACTGCACACCGTAAGTGACGATGGCCTCCAAAATATAAATGTTTTTCGCCAATGAAATGATTGGCTTATTGTAGCTCTATTTTATCAAATGTCGCTAATTACAATTCTCATTTGTCAACTGCTAGATATCACTATGAATCACTAGTTACCACATTTACTTGGAGGCCGTCGTCGCTTGTGGAGTATGGTCTGCACTTGTCGCGCTTGTGGTTTTTTTGAAACGGACGTTAAGAAGCTGCTACATGGGCGAACCTAGGCGTGCTTCTCAATCTCAGAGCTGAGTACTGAAGTATATAGTCTGATAGCTGCTGGTGTTGTTCACATGCCTGGGGGTGCCATCTTACCTAGGGTGTGTGTTACTCAGCGAGACACTAAAGGATGAAGCATTAGGTTCTGGTGCCAATCCAGAAAGGGCGCCGAAGCTCTTTCACAATCGGCCTTCTTGAATAACGTTTGTTCTTTTAGAGGACTAGAAACCATTGTGATGAACAACCCTGCAGCTGTTCGATTAGGCTGAGAATTCGAACAACTCTGGCCTTGTTTTCAGATTTTACAAGTCGCGACGTCGCTGGATATTCTTGCATGGCTAATTGGTAAGTACGTGGTAAAAAGTCATACTTTTCTAGTCCACAGAGTAGCGGACAGTATGGAAGGTGGCGTATAAAGAGTAACTCGGGAAATGTCAAGAAATTCAGATGCTAAATTTTGATCTTACCGGGAAGAAGGCCGATCCAAATGAATCCTTTTTCGACATGATGGTGAGGAATTCAATCTTCGCTTGGTCTGACGACATGTGTTCAACCTTCACATATGCAGAGGAAATTGCCTAAAAAAGATATCGTTAGATAGTATAAGAACTTCGGTGGTCGTTTTTTCTATCATGGAGGGCTCGATACGACTTTTGCCCTCACAGTCTATTCGGTGGGCAGGTTAACTGCTTCAAAAATACGGGAAATATAATAATTTGATCCAGAGGCATCACGGTGAAGACTGAACCAATCTTTGCGATCCTATCCAAATCAATTTTTTGTGAATCTGATTCGGAAACTCCAGTTACTCCTCGAGAAGTTTTGAGTAGCATTCAGGTGTTGACCTCTCGCCTGCGGTCGTCATCTCGATCCCTATTGGTCAGAATGTAAGGTGCTTCTTTGATGGGTGAGATCGACATTCGTAATTATACCTAGCTTGTGTCAAAGGTAACAGAGCGTGAATAACACAATTTTCTGCCAGCATTCGTTCTCAACAAAATTAATGAGTTCATCGATCAATTCTGTTGAAAATAACCTCTGAGAGGGATTAACGCGCAAGCAGGCAGGGGTGGAGAGTGTTCAACACGATGGTGAAAAGACTTGTTGAAGTGAGATATTACGATAAGATTGATTGGGTTTATAGTGGTAGTGAGGGTGCTGAATAATGGCCCAGTGGCGACAAAATCAAAAAAATCCTAAAGAACGCGCAAAATAGGACCCCTTTCTTTCCCGTTGACATTCGATAATGCACGAGCCAGCAACTAACTAGGGGTCGTTTTCGTGCGTTAACCCAACAGTCCCATCATGCCAACAAGCTCCATGCTCTGACTGATAGCGCTTTTCACGGAAATGTCATAGGGTACGGCCGTTCAAAGCTGAATACCCTTCAAAAATAGTAATCGAACGATAGTGCTGGTAGGGGCGGAGCACAGGTGGAGGCGGAGCTCAGGAAGGATTGGCAAGCCCAGTACGCTGCAACTAGCGCACCTTGGGCTGCGAAAACAGTGGAAACAGTAGCCAAGGGCTAGTGGTTTGCTTCCTCCAGCCCCTGGCTACTGTTTCCACTGATACATGCACTTCCAGGCTGCACACACATTTTATCGTAATCTCTCGCTTCAAAGTGTCATAAGAGGAAAAGATGCCGCTATGTCTCACGTCCATCGACTTGAAGAAAGCCTTCGACTGTGTTTATTCAAATGGTCTCTAAAGCTTTGAGCAAGCAAGGCTTTTCCACTCAGCACACGTGGATCTTCACAAGCTCTAACAACTTTACGGATAGAACGTCTTTGTTATACAAAATAGATGGTCATCAACGTTAATCGAATGGAACGCTCCTTAAGGCGATATCATTTCACCCAAAGTTTTAGCGCTGGCTGCGGCCGATTTTTTGTATTCTACATAATAATCCACCTCGTCAACGTGCTCGCAAAGTCGAGTTCCGAGAGATGGTAGGGTGACTGTGGCGACATGTGTGGAATACCCGCGGATGACTTTGATGAAGCGATGATCGCGAAAAGATATTGATACTCCATTCACGTTCAGGGAAACGAATCGTTTCCCAGATGCTGCAGCTTTCCGTTCCTAGACAGGGAAATGGCGATGATGTACTATTGCATACAGTGCCAGCTACATTCAGTGCGTCGTAGAAAGAGCTGTGTTTGATGTTTTCTGATACAAGGAAGTTACGAAGTGGAATTTGTGAAATATGGGAAGTTTCCGCAGCGCAAACTCGACAGTTAGGCTCAATTTTGTTGACTGGCGGTCTCGGAACGGCGGCAGGACAAGGTGTCTGGCTTGATGACCAGATTTCATCGCAAAATACAGTCCATGGCCCGCGGCCGTGGATGCCGGCCGAAGTCCATTCAAGAGGAAGAATTCAGTACGTTCCTTCCGATAAGAATGGATGGAGATGTTACTGTTGATTGTCGGGGATCTCGATGAGCAAATGGTGCACCAGGGTGAAAATCGGTCGAGGAAACGGCGACGGCTCGTCGAGGATTTCCGCATGTTCTTTCACACTCTCCTGCGCGCTCGCTCACTCTCGCCAGCTCCGAGCCGTCTGTGCCCTCCACGCGTACATCAACTCTTGACACTACTCTCGCACAGCAGGGAGGTTGAGCAATTTCTCGATCGTTATTCACGCTGTGGTGCACTCTAGTTCTAATGTAGATAGATGGCGGTTCCCCTTCATATTGTTGTGAGTTCCATGTGGTTTTTGCGAACTGCAAGGTAGCATTTATAGTTAGCGACTAGTCGACTGACGATGACTCAATCGCTCGATCTAATCGAGCGAATAAACCGCTCGATTCACGGTTGTTGAGCTTATATTGAATTTCTTGAAGCGGTTTGTGCTCCTTGACAAAGTCCCAACTCGGCGACTGCACGTGACGGTGCCGGCAGTTCACCAGGAACCAGCACTCAATCCAAATCATAGGATACGCAAGGGCCCAATATTTTGTACTGTCGCCTTCTGTTGCTTAGGCTGGAACTTCGCTATGGACCACTGTCGATGACAGAAATCGTTAAGTACACGATTTACAAGCGCCAATTGCACGACACACTCGCCCGACCCAATCGTGCGATCGAGTCAAACGAATTATGAACGCGCTCTGTAGGTCAACCTATTTATACCCCCATTTCGAGAGTCATTCCTGCTGTCCAACATGTTCAGCGACCGTTCTGGAATACATTGGGGTCATTAGGGTCAAACCTTCTTCCACTCGCTCGTCGACGTCATCTTCATCATATCCGATGGTACCAACTCGCTCAGCAATTGTGGAATTTGCGCTAATGGAGCATTCTAAAAAATTGTACTCCAGGTTTAAGGTGATAAAATATTCACTCAGCACTTACCTTAGAATCTTTAGTGATGGCTCGGAGTATAATGGCAGCCACTTCAACAGCTTCCTGTTTCGATACTTTGTGGTAGCCGAGAAGATATTTTGGACATTCCTAAAAGGTGCAGGTTATTAGAAATTCATCACTATGCAGATTTGTATGAGTTGCTTTGGAGTTACTATGGAACAGGTAATGTATTGATGGGGATTTTAAAATCACGAGAAATGAATCCACGCCACCTGCTGATAGTGGAAAATCAAATCGGCGTTTCGATCCTCCCCGGGTTTCACATTCATCCACAACTTTCGCATGAAGAAGACTTGATAATTGACAGGAATTATCGAATTTTCCTGGAAAAGAAAAATCTGATCATTGGAAGATAATTACTTTCTGAAATTCCTTACCTTTAGAGCATGATTGTTCTGCACCCAATCGGATAGCTGGCGCACGAAGTCAAAGAAGAATTCGCCTTCGGGCACTGCCAAGACTGAAAAGTTTGGCAATAACGAAAAAACCATCTATAATAGGAATGTCGGATTTTTAAATGACTAAATCTAAAATGACCAGCCGCATAACTGCTTCCAACTTTTCCTAACAATAGCTAGAATCGCAAAATGAAGATTAGGATCAGGATGCGAAATGCTGCGCAATTATCAATACAATGCACCTTTCGATCATACCTTTTTCTTTGATCTTGACAAAGAGCGAGAAACCATCTGGTTTCTTCAATCCCAACCGCTGCGCTATTCGTCGACAGAAATCTCGTGCTCGTGTTGATGATTCCACCTCGATCGCTTCATCAGACTGATCAGGGAAGTAGACCTGAGAAAACCTAATTTTTGTGCATGCTACAGGGGTAAAAATATTGTTATATGTTACACACATATCTTATGATTTCTATGTTCATTGTTCGTTTTCTGACTTTCAAGGTTTTTGAAGGACAGATGATGACCATATGGTAAAAGTTGGAAAGTCAGTGACAAATGTTAAACAGGATATACTTCCCTCTTTTCATGTTTAAGTGAACCATCAGTTTCGAACGATTGAGGATCAATCCCCACCTGACCGCAAACCAACAAATACCTGTCTCTTCGGTAGAAAAAAATAAAATGAGATTTCCTAGTGGCTTTTGGATACCAGAAATGGTCCACGAGCAACAGCTACTTTGGGGGAGTGGAGGAGTGAGGTGGAGGAGGGGAAGGGCCCCTGCTCCGCGCAACTTGCCTCATCCTCACTGGAGTGCTCTAACCGTCACCTAGGGCACAGCCTAGGCAGAACTTGTGAGCGATTCCCTTCGGTCTGTGTGACAGAGACCCATAACACAGTCAAAGATGTGGCACACCACCACTATGGAAACCGCCTGAAAGGTGACAATGCCTCGCAAAGTTTGCTGCTGAGCTGCAATGTTCCCCGTCAGCAGCAGGCTGTTGTCTGGCGCCTTCTCATCTGTTGCGCTCTCTCGTCTGACACGCTCCTCTGCAATGTTTCCCTTGCGTAACGCGGCTGTGCTAATGGTAAGACAGTGAGACACTGAGCGCACATCAAGTCGAGCATTTTTGACAGATTCGTCTCCTCTTTTCTTTATTGACGACCCATTTCGACCCAGTACCTTCATATTCATACGCATCATTTGATCATGGGGCATGCCCTCAATACCAAGATAAAGGCAACAGGATCGGTCATCCGTACAACAGAGTAAAGTAACGAAAAAGAAAAGAACGAAAATATGTATACCTTATGGAAGATCTGTGTTGTCTTGTGCTGGATGGCTTCCACTTCTACCAGATGGGGCGGATATTTTCGAGAATATCCTCTGCAAGACACAATCTTTTCCTATTTAAATGCCTTTATTCCAGTCAGGAAGCTTATTAAGAAAACTTTGTATACTTACTTTTTCATCTTTAGTATTCTGAGGAGGCAATCGTGCGCAATGGGTTGATGACGAGACTTTAGAAATTGGACCACCTGAATCAGATGATGCTTAATCCTGCTACTACTTCAGTTGAGTTTGTTGAAACTACTGATTTTTTCAGTAATTCATCCTGTGTCAATGTGAAGTCTCTTTCACCTACTTCTTTCAGAAGGCTTGTGCTGGGAGCGAAGAGACCCGTTGCTAGCCAGACTAGTTCCCATCCTCTCTCTTCCGACAGCATTGAGGGATTCATTGTAAGCTGGCGAAGAAGCTGGCAATAGAGCTCATCGCGGAGGATTTCCTGCAATTAGTTGTCTTCGTGTTCCTGAGAACTGTGTTCAAACACCAACACTGGTGCCAGAAAAGTGCTTTCGAAGGAATCTCTGTAGCCAAACGCGATCGAGGGAAACTCACGTGTGCGATTGCCGGTTTGAAAATGCTATCGGTAAGGTCAGTGCCGAGTCGGCTTCGCCTTGATGGCTGATCTCCCATGTACTTCAGCAAGCACACAAACATCGTCATTGCATCGCGACATTGTTCATCTCTGTAGGTGAAAAAACTCAGTGGAAGCTGAAATGGTCAATCACACCTGGAGCGCACCTTCCTTCGAGCTTTTTCAACAACGGCACGTCCATGGGTTCACGACTGAAACGCCACCGCGGCATAGGCATGACATCGCGCCGTCTCAAAGTCATAAGTGATCGCTGAGCGACTGAAGGACGAGGCGGAGCCCTGGTAAGTCACATTTGATTTCCTAAGGTTTCTGAAGGGCGCAGAAATAAGGAACCAACCTGAAATTGTCAATGGCGAACTGTTCCAACGTATGCGGCCGTCCGTTGTTTTGGATGACCACAACCTGATTGTTGTTGAGAATATCCAGAGCCATTTGCTCACCTTTCGAGAATAGCTGCTGAAATTCAGAAGAAATAATCTAACAAGTATTTATCAATCATTCGTCATTCTTATGTACATACGTTGAACTGATTTTAACTATGATATATGATATTATTATAGCCCGCATCATGAAAAAATATTTATGTCTACTTACTACCCTGCTTAGGGTCTCAGGATCGACCTTTTCTAATTGTTTTCTGGATATTCCCATGGGGGCCGACCATTCGTGCTGTGTTTGTGAGGCTGTGTTTGGTTTGACATAGGGTAGACGTGGTGTAGCAGTGAAGTGCTCCGTTACCCTACCTCTTACCCAAAGTTCAAATCTTGGATATGGCAGCCAAGACTTACTTCATTGTGGGGTCGGGTAACTGACTATCAAACTTGCCTCGGGAATAAAAACTTTAGCTTGTACTGGAAGCCGTTGCAAGTCATTGTGAGGGCCAGATCGCATTCAAAATGCTACTGCGATTTTGTATGGAAGTAGAGCGCGTGGCCCATCAGAAGAATAAATTGATTGACGCTTTCCTTTTTGTCCTTTTTTTTTAGCTTGAAGCGCAATACCGGATTATCTCCAAAAGATGCGATTACGATCAAGAGGGAGCACATCGGGAGGCATATGTAACCTCCTGAAGCAGTTGCTTGGCCAGGGGAGTGAGGTGAACCGCTTTTACTGCGAAAGGTGCGCTGGTGGCTGGTAGGACTTTGAAATCACTCCGCCCCCAAAAACGATCCGCCCATAGTCTAGTCGGTGATTTGGACGAGCTGTGTTGTCTATAGCTTCACAACTGGAGCAACTCGACTAGAGGTTGATTGGCTGATGCCACCAAACGCATTGGGGAATCAAAATCGCTCAGATGTCCGTTTTCTGAGGTGTAAGGCATCCATGAGTAGAAATCAACGGCCGAAAAGGGATTCCTCTTGCATTTCTTGACGGTCTCTCTGCTTTTTTTGGCACCGGCGTACCACTGATACCCCTTCGTCCCCTATGAACCCCTATAGGACCTATCGTAATCGCTGCCTCTAAGGTCGTTCTCTGTTCCCTTCCGAACCTTTCAAATAGCCACAGGGCGAGGTTCGGCCAATGGGCAACAACGGCTGCAGGGTAATCGAATGGAAGTCACCTCTGTAGCACAAGACATACTATTTCCCCACCGAATCCACTGAGGATGTGGAACGCTCTCGGAGGATATAATATTAAAACGCACTGGGCAAGGAAAATGTCGAAAAATATCAAATTTCATGCCGATGGCCGACTCCACAGGACGAGGTTCAGCCGATTTATGAAAAAAAGCCAGAACTGACCAGAGTGTTCACATTTGGCTTTATTATCGTTGCTAACACGTAGACATTTTCCGTTCGAACGTAACCCTGGAGGCAAGTACGCGCACATTCGCCCTAAAAAAGGAAAATAATTTGCTGATAATGACACACGATAAACGGTAGAAGATTTACACCGACAAACCTTCACTAATTTCTCGGTGAGCAGATCCTTGCCAGTTGTTTGATTCATCAGAACTATCAGGTCTCCTACTTCAAACTCAAGCAAATTGGTCGCATCTGAAAAGCGTTGAAGATAGGGATTTGTCCCCAACACCTTCCAGCTGATTCACTCACCATCTCCTTTTTGACGTTTCGTTGCGATAACATATCTACTCCTCTGCTTGAGACCGTCGATGAAAGTCGACACCAAGTCTTTCACGTCTTCAGCGTTCGGAGACTGGAACGAGTACTCGTCGCCAGTCACGGTCTGAACAACGCAGGCGTCAGCACCGGGTCGGGGTCCTCTTAAAGAAGAGTTTGTTAGAATCGTTACTTCACAACTCGTCTCAATGACTATATTACTTTTGATGCGTCACTTTCGTGATTTCGGGATAGCTGAACTCCAGCAGCACATGCTCCTGATCGTCAACCACATAAATACCCGTCCAGTTTACAGCCACAATGACATCGTTGCGAGGAAGAGGTGGTCCGGAGAACTTGGTAGCTTCATAGAATCTGTAAGAACTTTAAGATATTTCTGTGCAAACAATAGACTGAGGAAAGTGATTACGGGGTTGTCTGTGGTTGATATTGATGGTGAGGTAGTCAATTGTACGCTGAACCACCCGCCAGCTGTGCCATTTTTTAAAATTTCCCGACCTCCCGTCTCCCCTTAAGAGGACTAAACACGACCCCCACCACTACAAGCAGCCTTGGAGGGATCTCCTCATACGACCTTGCCTCCTTACCTGCTCCATACCCCCCCCACCCCGCCACCACTCTCACTACCATGGTTGTTGCCGAAAAACCTGACTCGACGACCAAGTGAAGCATTCCAACTCCGCCCCATTTTCCCTAGAAACCGTCGTCGAGTGTGTGCAGACACATATAAAGAAAGGACGTGTATTCTATCCTCCTCTATTTCACGGTGCTTTCTTGAAGTTTCCCCAGAAATCCTCAAAAACCTGACCAAAAATTCCCCATTCATTGCAGCACGACCCCCCCCCCCTTCCATCACCACGACCTACCCCACCCTGCAAATATCAAACACGATATGTACTGTCACCATCGCCACCAAACAAAATCAATATATGACAGTTTCTTCCAATATTCGCAAATATGAACTTGGGACAACGGATGGTTGATCGTCCACTCGAAATAAAAACACATCTTGATTTTCGTTTGCGCGATGTTTACTCATTACCTGTTGACCGTAATCAACCAAATACATGAAAATTTATGGTAACATGGTTGTATGACATGTAAGACGGCAGATTACCTCAGGGCCGCCTCAATTAGGAGACGTTTGCCTAAAATTTGGTATATGTCGGCAATAACGTGAGCATTTCCTCTGAGCGCATTATCACCATACCTCTTTTCGTTGATATCCAAACAGTGATGACAGCGAAAGTGAGTAGCTGCTGGTGATGCGACTACCGTAATACTACTCGATAATCAAGTGGTCTAAGGTTGTCGCAGATCCTTTTCCACTGTTAGAACAACTTCTCCTGGTGGAAGTGACATGGCGGCAGCTTGGTACTATTTGACGCGCGCATAGCCAGGGATTAAGTCCTACGCCTGGTCCGCTCACACCATTATTGTATAAATTCAATATTCCTTTAAATTCGGTTACTTGTCACCACTAGAATTATCTGGGAGGTCAAAAGCGCCGACTTCCACATTGTCTCGCCACGAAAATATTGTATCCCTTTATTTAGCGTCCACCGAATAGTGAAATGCGCACTACAGACTCCACAACGCTATTGACGACGCCACAAGTAAATCTGGTAACTACTAGTTTACAATGAGAGCTGATAGTTGTGAATTGATAGTCGTAGAACAAAATTGATGGAATACAAGTGTTACCGTTTGCTGGCAGAAAACTATTACGCATTATGGAGGCTGCCGTCATTTATGTTGTGAAGTGTGTGGTGGACAAGCACCAGGCAACACGGAAACAAGGGATATGTTGGAATTGAAAATTAGAGTTTAAATACCATTACGATTCCAAAACGCGAGTCGAATGCATGGCCCGCTTAGAACCAGGGATTTATTGGGCATGGAATGCCACAACCTCCGTCATTTTTTTTCGCAGCCTTTGAAGTAAATAAATTAAATTTACCTGGAAAACAACAAAGGCCATTTGAACTTTGCAAACGTCACCACATCTTCCTTGACGTGATGAGGTGATGGTGGATTGGTGCCAAATTTCTGTAAGAGAATGGCCTCGGCTAAGCGCTACCGCAAAAATCATAGCACTGTCTTTTCGTTACCCTTCTATAGTGATACATGATCGCTTGAATCCACCGCTCCTTTGCCATCTCTTTGCCGTTCAATTCAAAATCGGGCAGGTAGTTGTGCAGTTGACTTTCGAGACGATTCACGTCAAGAAGCCCTTCTTCAATGAAGTACTGTTGAGCAGCAAGCGATGCGAGATCGTCTTCCTAAACGAATCGTCATATGTACTAGTGCCCTAAGAACTGCACTCAGATAAATTAGCCTTACTTTATCACAACGGTATTCTCCATATTTGATGCCTCGTACGACTTGTTGGTAAATGAGATTCGTGCTCGTGGGGTCGTCTCTGAAAGGCTTTTCGTACCCATCTATCACGCAACTTAGTCTAAAAGCAAAACATACTTGGCATCGTGCCAGGGCGTGAAAATCTCCTTGCGGAAAAACAATCGCCATGGCGCATTCCTTTCTTGCCGGCCCTGTTCCTTGGCATATTGTTCACACTGCGATATCGCATCCATTACGTGGTCAACTCCCGAACCGAGAGATGACACCTGCAATGGAATAATTGTAGAGCAGACTATCAGAGAGTCATTTCCGAATAACTGCTGACCTTGTCGAAGAGGGCAATGTAAAGGCTGAACCCGAATCTTTCCCTGAGGCCGATCTTCTCCGCTAGAGCTGAACAAACTTCGGCAGCTGTCGTAGCACTGTCCGCGCTCATCGTCTTCACCGAGCCGTCCATCAGAGTCACAGCCAACACAATCTGCTTCTTGGCCTTGTTCGCCTGAAACACTATTGGCATACTATCGGCATTTGAAACGTTCAAATTCTATTGGAAAGGAAAAAAACAGAAATAAAATTGCATATGTCTCGATTTCGTGTCTGCACGAGGTAGTATCCACCACCTTTTGGCCACAATCTACAAGGCAAACGCAGAATCTATCAGCTCATTCCAACAAGACACCAAACCGGAGCATGGGGGGGGGGGGCAGGCGCAGACAATTTTTTGCACAGAAATTTGGTAATTTTTGAACCAAGAGTTTTTTGTGCTCTGAAGTGATTTCTGTGTATAATAGTTTAAAGTTTTCATGGTCTCACATACTTGGAGCTCAACATAGCTGGGAGGCTGATGTCGACATCCATTCTGTTCAGTTCGTCTCAATCGCTCTTCCATGTAGGCAGCATAGCCGGCACCAGCTGGACCACGTTCACGAATAAAGCAGTACAGGTACTTGATGAACCTGAATTGACAACAGCTACATAATTCAAAAATTTTCGTTTTCCTACACAATTCTCTAGAGCCGGGATTCTCGTTTGCTGCAAAGCGCTTTCCTTTTTTAAGGTTATAAGATTTTCAAAGGTTTTTAAAATTTTCTGAGATTGTTGCTACTTTACTATTTACCGGTCTGGCTCCGCATGCAAACGCGCGCGTCCAACGGGAATCCAGCGATATCGAAAAGGACAGCTCGGGACCTAATTATTACCCCCCCCCCCCGATCCATAGTCTCCCCCACCATGTCGGCTTCAAGCCTCCTTAGCCAGTCTCAATTCCCTTTCTTCCCAGTTTACGGACAGGTTTTTAAACCATTTTGTGAGGAGATTTGTAATAACCACCACCTTATTAAGACCTAAGATTTCATACACTGTGGATCTTTTTTTTTCGCTCATTTCAGGTATGCTGAGAACATCCTACATAAATAATGCACCCCTGCACCAATTTTTTCCACCCTGTAGGCTCTGTTCTTACTGAGCTATGAATTTTTACTGAGCACCGCCTACTGGGAGGACGCTCCGCCCACTGCGGGCGAGTCTCCCTAGTTCGGCTTGGCATCTCAGTGCAGACCTTCACAGAGAGGTAGTTGTTCTACTCAGCCAATCGTGGGCAGACGATGAGCTTTTTACTACTTGAGATTTTTACCATTCACCGGTGGATTTGTATCGCCTTTGCTTACTACCATACGTATAATTACTTGCCTATCTGCATCTTGCTTGATCGCATGTGATGTCAGTAAGCGATACCGTAACTATACGTAGATATGACACTCAATCGCACGTTTCAGAAGTAGTTTATGGTGAATACTTTGTAGTAAACAAGTAAACCGAACATGACGTGGTGCAGAGAGGACCAGAGAATTCTATGACCATGGCGTTTCACTACGATTTCCAAGAAATATGTATTTTGCCGGATTCTCTGTTCTTGAGTCAATCATTTTCTTGAGGGAAGGTTTGGAAGTTTATAATTGATACCAATTTTTCCGAAAACTCACCGAGGACTGGGAGCGAAGCATCCTACACACAATGAAAGCAAAATCCAGCCACGCGCAGCTGATAGCCTCGACGGATTACCAGTGAGTTGCTTGCAGAGCTGACAATAAATCTCGTCTCTGAAATTATTCAAGTAGTGTTCAATTATCCGGCGTTGTAGCACCTTCTTATGCCCACCTGAGTTCCTCTCTTAGTATTCCCATTCCGATAATGTAGTGCAGTTTATCCAGCGAGCTCATAGGCCTGTTCTCCATCAATGCATTTGACGATGTTGAAGAGTCCGTCGAACGTTCCGACGACGAGGAGCTCATGTCTGTATTGAGAAATTTTGGATAAGAGTGGAATACCACACCCAGCTAGGCATTGAGTATTTATCCACCTGAGATCTTTGTTTTCCTCTTCAGAGTCATAGATATCAACTTCCTTCCCATGCTTTTCTTCAGCGTCCGACCGGTTCCATCGATATCCTCCGCCTGAGCGGCTTCCTCGACATCGCGAGCAGTGTACTTACGACCCAATGATTCAAACAAACGGCTCATTATTGGAGTTTTATCCTAAAATGTTACTTTTGTATCTGTAGTCCAACATTACCAGTAAGTGACAGAGAGACAGTGGATAAGTTTGGTTTGGCTTATGGTTACCATCTTTCTATCGATCTTTCCATCAATCTTCTCCATCGAGTTCGGCGAAATACTACGAGTACATATCGTTAGCAATTGGTGGGGGCGGTGAAGTGGGAGATGGCCCCAGGGATCGAATCTTGGAACGCATTTCTGCCAAGTCAGGTTAGCCAAGTCTTTCGTACCTCTGGCGTCGGTTTATATGGCAACTGGTTGATCGAAGAGGCCGTATGTCTTTCAGCTAGGTTGATCGAAAACTAGTCGCCAAGCGACTTTTTGAGCGGTCAAATATCCTTGATAGATCTTCGACGCAAATTTCTCCTCATTCGAAAGACTTGAAAAGAAGCTAGCTTGAAAAGCGCAATCTTTCCGCTTTCCAAAACTATCACTTCTTTGAGCGCTCAAGAAATTAGAGAGATATTGCCTTTTGAGTGGCAAAAACCCTCATGAAAATTTCACCATACTCGACGCTGACTCGACGGAATTTGGAAGCCCTTATCTCTTTGCATGGAAGGCTTTCAGAGCAATTTCAGTACTGCTTTACAGTAGCGGCTAGCTCTATCTAACCCCACCGAGTGCTATTCAAAGAGTTCGGAAATTGGGAAATGGAACCTTTTAATGGAAGGTGTACTTTCTGGTGCTTTTGAAAGGGGCATCAGCAAATCTGACCCAGAGGTAAACCGCGCACCAGCTGTCGCGGAATCTGCCGTTGGTCGGAACAGGCTGTTGTGATGCTCTTCTATGAGCTTCTCAAACATTCGCATTGGCATGGACAACTCTTTGTGAGATTGCAAAAACTTTCTCCGGTCGTGACTTGAACCTGAGTCCCGCATGTGACAGGCGCGTATACTCATCACTACACTACCACTATACTCCGTTCATGAAAGAGAATCAAAATAGGAGGGGTCGTGCCAACACTTCGATTTTAGGGGAGGGGCGTACTTCTACGACCACGTTCTCGACACGATTTTCACCCTGGCCCTCGCTATTGGTTATCCCTGGTTTCTTGCCGTATTCTACCGCATGAAGAGACGAGACCAATGGGAACACTCCAGTAGTCGAGGTGGTATCACCCATGATCTGCGCGCAATGTGGTTTTAGGGTCCTGCGAGGTTTTTTTTTTCGCTCTTTTATCACTGATCGCCTCGAAATACCATTTCCATTTTCATTTTCGGACGCAATGACGCACATGCTACTCTACCGCAGAATGTGCCTTCAAAATTATACCGACTTGGTCCAATTTCCATAAGTGGGACCTTCTCTTCAGACCACTTTTTAAATCTCCGTTTGGGATTTTCAAGCCATATTCTACGTGACGATCGCATCTTACCAGCACTTCTCCATTGTTGGAGTTGTATTTGACATCCGGTAAATCGCCCATAAACCGGAGAATCGTTATCCATACGGCCATTGCCGCCTAAATGTAGATTTTCATCAACGCAGGATATTCTGGTTCCCTGTTTACCTTACCAGTTGTGATGCCGAATCCTCATGAGTCAGAAGTGGTGATTTCAAGGGCTTCTTTGAGTGTGAAGAGGTGATCTGAGACTGGAAATAGGTGGCGGCAAATTTGCTGAATTGATATTTTCCCAGATCCTCCTCCACTTGCACGATTTTCTCAACAGCGGGAATCTAAAAAAGGCATTATTATTTTCGTACCTTCGAAATGCAGACCAAAAAATGACAACCTGGGTGGGGTTCGAGTCAATGCTAATGCTGCTACTGGAGACGTTGTCAGGAATTGTGTCCAGACGAGAATCAGGTGGAAGGAAGTCGAAGAGTTGTCCGACCTGAAGGCGCTTGAGATTGAGAATGAGGCTTAATACGGGAGCATGATAGCACAGGCAGAAGTACGATTCGCACATGAAAGAAATTTCGAACCGTACTCTTGGAAACAAAGAAGGTTGAAGATAATATTCCCGAGTGAGAGGAGTTAGATGTGGTCATAGAGAGATTTACTGCCCAGAGAAAAGAGGAAATGGAAGAAAGGAGCACTGCAATCTCTTTTACCTCTGAATGCGTCTCATTTCGGAGAATAATCTGAAATGTGAATGACAAATAAATTCGAAGTCGAATCTCATTCACAACGGTATGAACTCTCTATTTCGGAAAACGAGAAGAGCGTCGGCTGCAGACCACACATCACAAGGGACGACGGCAAGAAAAATGAGTTCTCCTCGGCCGTCGTCGCTTATGCTGTGTGGTCTGCACTCGACGCTCTTCTCGTTTTCCGAAATAGTGTATAACTTTGGAGTGATTGCTAGTTGAACATTGACGACAGCGGCTATGCCTGTAAATGGGCAACTTTTCATGTGTATTTCTTCTCTGACATTTCACCCCTTTGAATCCTTCATTATAGGTAGCAAATTAGTTGTTTCACGCATCCTATGAAGCAGTAGGACTGTTTTACAACATGGAAAAGTTCAGATAGGAAAAAGAGCCTCGTCGTTGTCAATTATGTTAAAAACCCCTGAAAATCTTCACCTCATTATTTTAGTTTTTTTTTTTTTAGCGAAAATAAAGCCTCAGACTCAGAATTAAATAGTGGCCCGTCCAAATTGTCTTCCTCAAAGTCCTTGACTTTTTGGTTTGGAGTTTGAAAAAAAGAGGTAAGGGAGTACACTCTGTTGAGAACTTCATAATGCCTATTCATAGGCCTACTTTTTGTATACAGGACATCTATAGAAGAAAAAACCTCGGCTATGAGGAGACAACAACGACGAGTCCACGGGTTCGCTCAGTGAGGATACAGGAAGGATTTGGAAAGCTAAGCGTATGCATGCCATCCGCCGGGCTAAAGTGTTGGCGATGAGTTACCGCTCCAGCTGAAGGCTAAAAGAGCCGACCAAAGGACTACTAGGGCGGCTAGGGATGACAACTAAACTGGCAGACGTTCGTGCAGGCTGCGAAGAGAGAAGCAGTGCGGCCTGTAGTATGTTTTCGTATCTGCGAAAGCCACGATTGTTAGAAAGGTCGTGCGAGAACTAACTACGATCAGTCACCAATTTCATTATACTGCGGCGCATACATAGAGTAGCGCTGTCGCGCACCTGCGATGGCAAACTGGGTGGTATTATTTCTAGGTGTTACTCAAGATTTCTATTCACTTCTCATTGAAGGTGAAATTCATGGTACAAGGGCAGTCCATTAGCAAACAAGATAGAGGTGGTCAGTGGTGCAGGGATGAAGAGAAAAACCACAAGAAATGGCCCAGGACCCTTCTTTGCTTTGATTTTCCCATGACGCCACTCTCACCGATATTGCCTTCTTCAACGCTAACGCTCTCTCTCTGCCGCAGGGCTAGAGTCAGACTGCGAAAGAGTGGGCGTGCGGAGGCGCGACCTGTGCAGGTACGGCTTTGCTAGGCCGGTGTGAGGGTGCTCTTTGCTGCGGAAGGCGTTTCGTCCCGCACTCTTGGGGTCCACCTGCTTTTCGGCTGGGCACATTTCCACGAATTTGTCGTGGAATTCTCCTCCGATTCGTATCGGAAACTCTTGTGACAAAAGCGTTCGACGGATCGAACCTTGTTAGGCCACACTTCGATCTCCATGAAAGACAATCCTTTTGAAAATTCAACAAATCTTCTATTGAAAACTTCGTCGGCACAAAAAGCTCAAATCAACATCGATATCGCGGTTGTTTTTAGGTTTTAGAGACTCCTCCTAATTTCTCAAAATGCCTAGAGCTGCGTCTGGCACAAGGCTTTTCGAGGCTCACAGTGTTTTCAGTGTTCAGATCGAGATAAGGTCTCGTGATAATGTAACTGTAATTTCACTTTTCAATAGACCCTTTACGTGAATGCTCTCCTCTCCTGTGTCTTTCAAAAGAAATATATTCCAGAAAATTAGCAAAAACTGGCCAGGTTTCTGTAGTGAAGATGACACCTAACTAGTGACTGTTTCACTCCTACGATAAAGTATTTAGTAGGGCAGTTTCAATACAGAAAAAATAGAAAAACAGAAAAACCAGGTAGAAAAAGAGCCTCGTCGTAGTTGATTGCGTTAAAAACCCCTGAGAATCTTCACCTCATTATTTTAGTTTTTTTTTTGCGAAAATAAAGCCTCAGACTCAGGATTAAATAGTGGCCCGTCCAAATTGTCCTCCTCAAAGTCCTTGACTTTTTGGTTCGGAGTTCGAAAAAAAAGAGGTAAGGGAAAACAATTTGTCGAGAACGTCATGAAAAACCCATTAATATGCCTGATTTCTGGACTCAGGACATCTATAGAAGAAAAAACCTCGGCTGTAAGGAGACAATAAGGAGGAATCCATGGGCTCGGTCAGTGAGGATACAGGAAGGATTAGGAAAGCTAAACGTATGCAAGCAATCCGCCGGGCTAAAGATGTTGACGATGAGTTACCGTTCCGGCTGAGGGCTGAAAGATCAACTCGGGCGACTAGGGGACTAGGGATACAACAAAGCAGAGCAACAGCTAGGAGCACGGCTTCTTATCGGCGAATCCCATGATGGTCAGAAACCGCATGAGAGTCTAGGATTTACTCAAGATTTCTACACACTTCCCCTCGAAGGTGAAATTAACGATCCAACGGCAGTTCATTAGAAAGCAAGACAGAGGTGGTCAGTGGTGCACGGATGAAGAAAAACCATAAGAAATGGCCCAGTACTCAAGAAATCCACCCCTTCCTTGTCTGTTGATTTCCGTATGATGCGACTCTCACCGGTGTTGCCTTCTCCGACGCTAACGCTCTCTCTCCTTCGTAGGGCTAGAGTTAGACAGCAACAGAGTGGGCGCGCAGAGGCGCGACCTGCGCGGGTACTGCCATGCTAGGCCAGTGTGAGGGTGCTCTTTGCTGCGGAAGGCGTATCGTCCCGCACTCTTGGGGCCCACCTGCCTTTCGGCTGGGCACATTTCCCCGAGTTTGTCGTGGAATTCTCCTCCGATTCGTATCGGAAACTCTCGTGACAAAAGCTTCGCCGGATCAAACCTTGTTAGGCCACACTTCGATCTTCAAGAAAGACAATCCGGTTGAAAATTCAACAAATCTTCTATTGAAAACTTCGTCGGCACAAAAATCTCAAACCAACATCGATATCGCGGTTGTTTTTAGGTTTTAGAGACTCCTCCTAAATTCTCAAAATGCCTAAAGCTGTGTCTGGCACAAGGCTTCTCGAGGCTCACAGTGTTTTCAGTGTTCAGATCGAGATAAGATCTCATGATAATGCAATGATAATTTCACTTTTCAATAGAACCTATACGTACCTCCTCTCCAGTGTCTTTTGAAGGAAATATGTTTCAGAGAATTAGCAAAAACTAACCAGGTTCCTCTCCGAGAATCTCTTTCTCAGTTCTACCCCAACATTGGCTTCGAAACAACCATGTACTTACCTTAAACTTGTTGGTCGTCACAGCTGTGATATCTAACTGACGTTACAACTTTATTCGCGCAGCTACGGTAAAGCAGTTTTCTTAAGATTAGTACAATCTTGTTTCATCCATGTGCTCGTTTCAGAAGGCCATGTGGCGATAGGGCAGAGACGCAGACGGATCAGCGGTTTGGTCAAAGAGGTACTGCAGCGGTTTAGCGTCCAGTTGATTAGAATATCCTATAGTATTCTCTACACCGCACAGCACGGGCTGCGACTCGTCCGCTGAGCCATTTGGGTCTCTGTATTCTCTCTGCGCGACGGACCTCCTGTCGAGTAATTGTTTAGGGCTGCCCCTCAACAGACATAGCCAGTAATGTCACCA
Source organism: Teladorsagia circumcincta (assembly GCA_002352805.1). Taxonomy (NCBI): domain Eukaryota; kingdom Metazoa; phylum Nematoda; class Chromadorea; order Rhabditida; family Trichostrongylidae; genus Teladorsagia; species Teladorsagia circumcincta. Next base: position 115,368 of record KZ345552.1, read on the forward strand.
TGTGCTCATACTTTGCATAACAGAACAATCCTACTAACTATAAAGCGCTTCGTCTGTCGTTCTGTCGTGTGTCGTTCTGTCGTTCTGTATGTCTGTCACGAAATTCCCTAGCTCCTGAGGATCCGCCTGGAGGGACCGGGTCAAGTGTGGGATGGGTGGGCAAGATCTCACGAAGTACAAAACACACATCAGCTAGGCGGAGCCCCGCCCACGGTGGGCGTGGCGTGCATTGAAACAAACTGTACTGACGACCAAGGTTTCAATTTCAGTGACAAGATGGCCTCGAAGCTGGGCCGAAAAGTGGGTAAAGGTGTGCATAGGTAAGTCACATTGAATTAAAGAGACCCGCCCCCGGTGGGCGGGGCGTTCTCCAAAAAGGCAGTGCTATGTGAAAAAATTCATAACTCGGTTCAGAGTAAGTCTACAGTTCGGAGAAAAGGTCAGCATAGGGGAGCAATGTCTAAGAATTCCCAAGCATGCGTGACGTGGGCCGAGGCCCGCCCACAATGGGAGGAGCGCGCTCTGAAATGTATAGCGTTTTCTACAAGCCCTCATAATTCGGGTCGGGGAAGTCTTGGAGAGCCAAAAAAAGGTGGATAGAGACGGGTGGAAGAGTGAAGGTCAACTGCCATCAGGGGGCCGAGCATGATCAAAGTGGGCGGAGTTTACGACGAAAATTTAAATCTCGGTTCAAGTAAGTCCCGACGACCGGAAAAAAGGAGGATAGAGGTGGGTAGAGGAGTGGAGGTCGTCTGCCACCGGGGGGCGGAGCAGGACCAAAGTGGGCGGAGTTTACGACGAAAATTAATAACTCGGTTCAAATAAAACCCGACGACCGGAAAAAAGGAGGAT
>KZ345552.1:119102-129866 GCA_002352805.1 Teladorsagia circumcincta
GTTCCAGAGTCCGGGTAAAAGTGAGGAGAGATTGGCGAGGAAGAGAAAGATAGGTGGGACATGCAACGGAAAAGGCAGAGTTTACCGCAAGATTTATAACTGGGTCCAGAGGCAGTCCGAAATTGGGTAAAGTGGGCAATTGGTAGACGGAGAAGGGAAGGCCAAGAGCAATAGGTGGATGGAGCATGGGAAAATTGGACAGAATTCAGCCTGAAGTCAAATATCCGTAATGTATTGGGCCAAATTCGAGAATTCACGCCTCATCATCCCATATCGCCGCAGAATATTGCTGTGCGCGCAACGCGTGCCGCGCCAACTGGTTATTGTATAATAGTGACAGCTTTCTTTAGGAACCCACCAGTTCTTCCTCCCTGATTTCTTCCTTAGAATCTTCTCGCGAGTCTTCCTGGAGCTTGACCCGTCCTCCTCCATTCTTTCTGAGGTCACTGACCATTGCACGAACAAGTGCCCCACGACATGCGGCCTGAAAATATCCACGGCTTACTACTGAGAAGCTCAAGTTCCTCCCCGTTCGCAAATATACAAATAAAAATGCTGATCTCACTTGAAAATGGATGATATTACGACGCAGACTTTGGTAATGAAGAACAAGTTGACGGGACCGAAGAACTGCTTGCAGGCGGCAGAATCCGGCTATTATCTGAAGGGTACGATTGAGCAGGGCAGGATTATCGCTTTATAACCCCGTATACCTGTGTGTATCGCTTTTGGTGGATGTAACGCCTCCAATGTTTCTGAATCACCGTGGCAGCCTCTTTCTTCTTTTTGAACGATCTTTTCGCAACCCAACCTTTGACGTGTTTTTGGATCACCGTGGCACGGAAAGACAACATTCGATGGTATTCCTGAGAAACTCCGGAATGGGGTGTGTTAAAGATAGCTCTGAGATGAGTCCATAAGTTACCTGCTCCAGATACAAGTCATGCCTTTCCTTCAAGAACACTTTCGTCTTGCCCAGCTGGAATTCTGACCCTTGCCCAAGCACTCGGTTGCAGATCAGTTCAGCTGCACTTCTGCTGTCTTTCCCAGTTGAGGCGCCTGAAAAAAAAACAATAATTTTGTAATATAAAATGAACTATGAACAATAAGTGGAGTTGACCAGCATCAATAGGTTATTGTGGAAGGGGAAGTATTCCTTCTATCGGATTCTTGCAATGAATAGCAGCAGTCCGTCCGAAACAATTGCACACTTTCTGCTCTTTGGAGGAATAGCAATTGATGACCAACTCGTCCACATTCGCAAGCCCTAGTTTGGCACTAACTATGATGCCTCCAAAAAGCAGAAAATATAGCAATGCAAGGCGACTCCCCTTAAAACTGATGGGTATGGAAAAAGACTTGCCGATCCCGTTAACAAGCACTCGATAGCGTTGAACGAAAGGCTCGAAGTCGTGTCGTATGGGATAGCCGTTTCTTCGGATCTTGATCGTCTCCAACATTCCAGAGTACTGCAGTTGACGTAGCACCAGACCACGATCCATCATCTGTACAATATTCCAATTGCTTTTAAGTTTAGCTCCTACAGAGAGTTGGAGATAGTAGTTGTAGTGAGAAGCCAGTCCGTAGTAGGTCGGTTGGGAGATCCACCACTCGCAAAGACCCAGGCCGCACCTTTAACAAGAAATGGCTGGAGAGTGGCGCTTGTTCGCTCCGCAGTGAGCCTCCGAGCCGGCATTCTATAGCAGGCGCAGTTCAGCAGGGAGAAAAGTTCCTCACGCTTGCTTCCGTCACCTAGGTAGCAGTGGAACACTACTGTCCACTACTGTGGGGAAATGCTCTCACACTAAAGATCTATGGGAAAGATGAATCCTGATGTTCTTGTAGACGATTCCTTTAACACACTGTGGACAGCGCGTGACACATGCGCTCCGCATGCTCACGCGGGATAGACTAGCTTTGTTTATTGCACCTCTACTTTTATGATCCGAAAGTGTCCCTATGCATCATCGGATACGAGTAATATGGTAGACTAGTTACCATTACTGAAATTCTGTGTGAAATAGTGACTGTTGTTACAAATTTGTAAAAGAAATGGGTATATGCTCGTACATCGGTGTGTTGTCAATGTTCTTGAAAGCATCGGTCAGGATCGAATTGGCGTGCTTTGTTCAAAAATTGAAAAAAGTGCGATGACGGACGTTACTGAGGAGGAAGAGCGAAAAGTTCTTTGGAAAACATCAAATTCGCTTGACGAGTTGGCCATGTTATGACGTACACCTTGTACACATCACATACAAACAATTACATCTCGATATGAAATTCGAGTGCATGGCGCAATCCTACACGAAGCTCTTCAATTGACTCAAATCACCTCGTTATAGCACTCGACGAGCTGAGTTCAACGCTGTTCACAGATTTTGAAAATCTCAATTTTAAACCGAGTTACAATGGAAAAATGAAAAAACGCAAAATCGCGTTTTTTCCATGATTTTCCGATTTTTTACGGCGAGTACTGTATCTAATAGCGATCCGTGCCTACACCTTGAAGCCATAGGGATTACTTCAGGAACAACTATCAGCTACTCACCAGTGCCCTTTTGAATTCATTCGGTTTGATGCATCGGATGAAGAATGGCTCTGTCTGGTTCAACTGCTGCATCAACTGATCGAGCGACTTGCGGAACTGACTGCTCACGGTGGTGCTCTTATTCCTAAAGATCTCCACAATAGGCTTTTGATAGATATGATCGCAAAGTTTCCTGCCTAATGGTTCCGTCGACGTGATCCGTTTCGTCAAAGATTCTCAATAGTAGATGCATATTGGACGATTGAACAAGAGAGTGCAAATCTGCCGAGAAAGCATCGCGATTTTTCTCGAGAAAGCCTGAAATCGCGTCGGAACGTTGAGGGAGTAGAGATCGCACACAGCTGCATTGAACTTACCTCTGACATGGTAGAATACGGATCCCGCGAAATGCTTCACTCCGAAGGATCGCTGGAGATCGGCCTTCGGGCGCATATAAAAGCTTTTGTTGGAATGAGTGGAGTGCAGCTTGCACAGCATTGTCTGATCCGTACCCTAAGAAGAGGCGCATAGAGAGAACAAGGAGACCGTTTCAGTGAGGAGTGAGGAACAGTTCAGAAAAAGCCGAATGAAAGTTCCAAAGCAGCTTACCTTTGGGAAAATGCTCTCTTCGTCAATCAGGGAGAATACGTTCATCGGTCTCACGCCAATCATCTCCATCGTCTCCTTGTTATCGACAAATTTGATATGTCGCCAGTTGATTTGCTCCTGAAATTATCAGGTTTCACAGACGAATTCCGGGTCAGTAAAGAACTACATGGCTCAAATATGTACAGTGCAAATAGAACTGTACAGTGTGGTAAAGGTAGGCGAGGAATGAGGGTAATGGCGACCAGTTCTGATCGCCTAACTTTCTAGCCGTGGTATATAGTGGGCTTCTATAATTAATACATAGCTACTTCGTGATCCGCTTTTCGTGAGTGGTTTAGGTAGGTCCGCAATCGTGAAGGTGTTCTCACCTTGGTGTTTCGAAAGCGGGGGTCAAAAAAGCTAGGCGCTTGCTTGTGCCGCCTAGCATTCGCTACTGCATTCGCCTGCAGTTGGGAATGCGTCGTTGTCTGCGCCTAGCCTACATTTCATTTTTGCTCTTCAGATTCGGAACGAATCTATTTCTCACCTCTGCGCACAGCGTCTTCAGAAGGGGATCCCATGGTAAGGTCGGAGGTTGAAGAAGGAGTAACACCCAGTCGAAAGATAAGCGAACCCTTCAAGAGCGCACAATGCGCGTTTCGCAGCGAAGAATACTCCTCTAGCGGCTTAGCAGGGCGGTGCCCGCGCCCTACTGCCGTATGGGGGTAACCCCTCGTTGTTTGACTCCAACCGTCCAACCGAGAAAGCATAGCGCTCATGACGGCAGCATGGGCGAGACGTAAAATGCCGAAAAAATCGAGCGAAAAGATTTCTCAGTTTTCGGGTTTCAGGCAGCTTTTCTTGGGTTTTTGTTCACCGGTGCTCCCTTATTTCCAGTTAGCTGCCTTTTCCCCGTAAACTCCGCTTTTGGCAACTCCGCCTGTGCGGTTCATCTCGTCGCCCCCTAAGCTCTTAGTTCGAGGGGTTTTAGGGGTTTCTTTTCATTTTTGGATAGGCATGTGTTGAACATTTCTTTAGAATCGGAATACCCCCAAATTTAATTTTTCACCTCTTATTTGTATCATGAAAATTTACTGAAAGTGTCACAGAGCCCGTCACATACGGCCTCCCTCTGCAAGCGCCCCAAGACCCCTTTAACTGCCGAACGAAAGTGCGATCCCCGCTCCAACCCTTCAACCAACCTCAAATACGTCCCTTCTGAAAAAAACTCAAATACGGCCTCTCTGGTGAGAACTGCGTAAAGGACGGTGAACCCTGACCAGCTTTCGTGGGCCATCCAATACTGACTTTGTCTGAATAGAATTCCAAAAACCTGGGGAGGGCTCAAGTGTATCGTTTAGGAAAACTTTTGTGCAGCGAGTTGCGTTGCGAGCTCGACACTTAAAGGCACACTCCAGGCAGAAGTCGTGTAAACGGTTCCCCTTGATCTGTAGGATAGATCTCTAGAGAACAATCACAGATGTGGCCTTTCCGTGGACAGAAATTACCTAACGAGAACGCTAGCGCCTTCAAAAGTAAGCTGCTGAAGCATTTTTCTCCTTTATCACGCTGTTGTCTGGCGCCCTCTCATCTGTTGCGCTCTCTCACCTCATGCTCTCCTCTCCGCGCTTAGTCTCTCGTTGCCTTAGCACAACTGATGACGGAGAGGGTCGAGCCCTTAACGTGAGCGTTCTGGACGGATTCCTTTTCTTTCTTTTTTACTGCAGACCATTTCGCACCAGTACATTCCTATTCGAGTGCAAGAACCACACCGATCGGGTCCTGGGGCATGCCTTTAATTTGAACGATATCGTATCCGATCCATGCTTAGTGGGCAAGATGAAATCGCTGCATGAAGAGTTCTCGTGCGCTCCTTTCTGTTTTTGTTCCTCTCATATTATTTGCGACGAAGAGCATTTTTTGTATTTCTAAGAGAGAAAGCTATCGTTACAAGAAGATTAACGTGAAAATTCACAACCTAATCTTTGACGCTAATGTGCCCTAGAACTAGCCATAGATGTCTCGCTGCGAGGTTTACATTGTGACCGATACCAAGTAAATACAGGAACCAAGGTGTGCGCAGCGCCATGCTGACTTATCGTATCTGCGACCTGCGGCAGCGTGAAGCAACGGTAGCCTGACCGGGAGAATTGACATACACCTCCCACAGCTCATGTGCGCACCTGATATGCTCATTTCGAAGTGCCTTCGCAATGTGGAGCACTTGACCCACACCCGAAATAGGTATTGGCTTTTGGTAATCAACAGACTCAGTGGGAAACGGTACTGTGCGTGCATTTTGGGGCCATATTATATATTTGTACGGTAAATGCTTAACGCCGGGAGAGGTGCGTGGCTGACAGAAGCGCAAATTCAGCTCGGTTGGTTGCCATATGAGCTGCTACCACGGAGCCAGCAATGGTTAGCATATCCGTAAAATACCAACATGCCTTCCCCTGAGCCAGTCCCCAACACCGTTGTTGGGAAGAGGGGTTTTATTTTTAGCCTTACTGATGGCTTGTTCTCGTCTTTCCATCACTGGCATTCTATTTCGCATCTCTGCACTCGATTTCGTTCGCAAAAATTCCCTAACTCCATCTCGACCCGTGCCTTCAAGGCACGTGACTCCACTGAGAACAAAGACTTCAACGGTGCGGGCTCGCAGAGGTATGGCGACTTCAGTGACGCACCTGTGAGTTGTAGAAGTCCAGTCCCTGGAGTGCCATGTATCGCGTCATAACCATAGAAACTACGAAGCATGAGATGCGGTTAACTCAGCAAATTGTGGATCAAGCTTGTGTTGCGCAAAGCGCAAACCATGACGCATTCCTTGTTTGTTGCGACTGCTTTTGCAGAAGCAGCGTTCATTGGAAAGCTGCGATCAGTCCCTACTAGGAGTGCTGTACAGGGGTGGCCAAAAAAAAGAGACACTTTGCCCATGGCACGCATCACTAAACTTTTCGGTCACCAGAGTGCTGCTGTTGATGGAAGTTTTACGGCGTAATATTCCTTAGATATCCCTCCATAAGCGGAAGCAGTTCCTCCTTCACTGCTCTCACCGTCTTCGGGATATCCTCAAGGAGGTCTTCCGTAATCGCTCCATACCGAAGCAGCGACAAAATTACTTGAGTCGGCCAGCTCATGGATACCTTCTTAGAAAGTGTTCCTTCAACCATGCGAGACCCCGTCCGGCCAGCGCTTCCAATACCGCCATAATGGTCCATGATCCGACGAGGACCACATTGAGCTCGAACCGCGCACAACGTTTCCATGATAAATTCTTCTGATGTCGTCAGTTTAGAAGGCTATCATGACGTTTGTTGATAGAAGGGGATATGCTCTTCAATCTTCTATTGGGAGCATTCGGTTTAAATTTGGCAAGGTGTGCCGTTCCGAGCAAGAGGTGGAGTGTCTCTTTTTTTTGGCCACCACTTTATAAGGTGAGCTTCGCGCAGCCGCTCAGTAGCGCGATTACCGCCCTTCAGCGGGTGCGGCTATACATGGTATTTGACATAGTTCAGGTCAATAGATGGAAGCATGCCTTTTGAGATGCTCTTGGAGCACGCCAAAAATATTGCAATAGTTTCGAAACGAGCAAGCAACACACAGACGTCAAGTGTGATAGCAGCGCTAAAATGTGAAGCGCAGCCCTTTACTGGACTTTTTGATAATAAATTTCATATGGAAGTGCAAGTAATAAAGGCTCACAAGATCGTATTCGGCCTGCTCCATTTTGAAGATGTGCTGCACGAAGAATTGCTGGAGGCTTTCGTTGGCGTAGTTGATGCACAACTGCTCGAAGCTGTTCGTCTCGAAGTTTTCAAAGCCAAAAATGTCGAGAACTCCAATAGAGTGGCGATCCGCGGAATCGTTTCTTGGCCTGAAACGTTCTTGCTGAAGCTGATGCCATAGATTTTCACAGTGAAGGATTAGGTTAGACTTTTCAAATTTCTTTGGAAGAGTACATGAACAATATTCGGGTAGGTCGTCAGTGCACAAGGACATGAGGGGGGGGGCATGAGGTAAGCAAACCAGCCCTTTTGGCGTTTCTGCTGAGGAGGTATGCTGAATGTTGGGGAGGGGATGGGGTCCCCGACGGTCGACGGACTACTTCAACTCGGTCTTCCAAACCGCCTCAATTCGATGCTCACTTCAGGGCTAAGCCTTCGAGAAGGGGCGGAACTGCACTTTCTCGCAGGTCCTTCCTCTCTCCAAGGCGCAGCCCTGAGGTAAGCAAACCAGCCCTTTTGGCGGAGCTGCTGGATGTCGCTGCACCACTTGCGTCATCACTCTCCCATCGTACCGACTGCGACCAAGTAGTCCGTCGACCTCGGCAATCCCATCTCCTCCCCAACATTCAGCATACGGCCCCACCAGAGACGTCAAAAGGGCTGGTTTGCTCACCCCGCAGCATTCGCTTTTCTATTTCGTGCCGCCTACAGTAATCCGAATGCTTGTAAGAAAGGAAGCCCAGGGAGGGAAGAATGTGAAAGCAAAGTGATTCATGTTTCCTGAAACCACCTTTTCTGTGAAATTTTTGATTACTGCAGACGGGTGACCATTGCAACAAAATCCTTCTTCCACTTCCCTCTGCCAGTGCATACAATCTATGGACCCTAATATTCTGCTCCCTAGCACAATAGCTCGGAATCTCGCTGATTGAATCACTTTTTAGGAGTCTGCCTTACTTGTAAATAGCGTCGTTGATACGGGTGACGATGTATGTGAAGAGTCGCCCGTAGATGCCTTTAGCTAGAGCATCTCGAGCATCGACGGCACCTCGGGACGACAACCTCACCACTACTCTTTCCTCCTTCGTGACGATCGTTCTCGTTGTCAGCGTGCTCAGAAGACACTGTTCCTTCACCTAGAATACCAAACTGTACATATCACAAGTCAAACTCGTCATCACCAAGAGCTGCTTCCAACTGATTGGTCACTTATTCAGTTAATATTTTTTCACATTTCAGTCTTTATTCGCTTGAATGGCATTGTTCGAGATTCAAATGGTAAGATTCAAGTAGACATCGACTTTTTCAATGAAACTTCTTGGATACCTGTAGCAGCTTCGCAATCCGAGCAACGTTCGCTGCATCGCTGACCTCAACCCCATCAATGGTGTCGACAACAACTCCTGGAATGAATGACATACCCTAGGGTTAGGCTTGCTCAAGAGAACTTCATTCTCACCTCTATACTTGACATTTCCGATATGAAGAAGAGTAGCGAGAATCTGGAAGATAGCGCTGATTTCAGCTTCTTTGAACAGTAGAACCTTCATCGCCGAGCGAATTTCTGCAAGATCCGCCGCATCGTCGCGACCGTCGGCTTCCAAAGTCTTCCCCTACAAACGATTTGAGTTTTTTCCTTTTCAGATTATTTCCTTAGTTGATGAAGTGATACAGAATTCCTCCTTGCATGAACCAGCCAGAAGCAATTTTCAAAAACGTATCGGAGCGAAATGTTTGCAAAGGCGGAATTCTCGATTAGAAGGCAGTCTATTAATCAAGGTAGAGGTGGTCAGTGGTGGCAGGATTGAGAAGAAACCGTGAGAAATGTCAAAACCAGAAAAATGAGACGCCTTCATTGCCCGTTGATTCCGCACTGATGCGACTCTCAACTGTACTGTTAACACTTTCGAGTTTTCCTAGTCGCTGGGCGCACCACGCCGATCACACCGCGGGAAGGCCATGTTACCGCCAAAGCATATCCCTCACTGTGAAATGTGCATTGGTTCGCACCTTTAGAGGGTCCCCCCTCAGAGATGAGTTTCTTCTTCTTCCACCTTTGAACTTATCGTGGGATCCTCATTTGAAGAGTGGTAGAAAATTCGATAATTTGGCAAGTGAATTTTGTGCCATGTTGTATTCATGCTACGTTGATCGAGAGCTCCCTTTTTCGCGGATGTGAAGTTAAAGGCATTCAGTGAGGCAAATAGCTGGGAGCCGGGAATCAGTTTCATGACAGTATTGGCGGAACAGCGTCAGGAGCCGGGCTGACCGCACTAGCTAGTTCGCCAGTGTCGTGATCATACCGCTTCCCACGCCCTTCCACCAAAGAAGCCCTCGGCCTGATCTCGTACCCATCCCGTTTTTTGCCTTCAAAAGAGTCTCGAGCCCATCCCTTTCTCTCCCTCTGAACATAACAAATTTAAAATACACTTCACGCGCGAGCACAGCGACAGGAAGCTCCGTGAAGCTCAGAAACAGCATCGGGAGCCGGGAGACATCATAAGGATCTGCGAAAATTATACTAGGGCTTATAATTTATTTGTTGCACGCGATACTAAGAGCTCGCAAAGTTCACGTGCATTTTAGTCTTTTTATACGCTACGCCGTTTGATTTGAAACTAAAACCAAATCATTCGTTAGTAGGCCCCAATGATGGAAGGGGATCATGGGGTGGGAGGAACCTCTGAATAGATAGCGTCTGAGGATTTGCTTGAGATCCAAATGTCACATTGGCTTGAATTTTTCATAGACGACTTCTCTTTCTTCAGCAACAGTGACAGTGGTCAGGAAACTGAGTACCTTTCTGTACTGCATTTTGCACATATGGAAGACCTTTCAATAAAGTGGTCTTGATTACCTGTGTGAGGTAGAAGTAATCGGATGGTTGCGTCAGCTCGAGTCGTCGCTTCTCTTCCACTGGTAAACCGGCTAGAAGGCAATAGAAGATGTGGTAGTTCCGCTCACCGAGTGACTGAGAGACAATTCGTGACTTCTCCAGAAGGTATTTTTCAATTCGAGCACCTGAGCAATGGAGTAGTTTTGGGGGTACGTGAAATCAGTGAAAACAAAAAATAGTTGGGAATGTCTTCAGCGTACCCTCTATGGAACCGGCAGCGTTGAAATGGACGTCAATGTATTTTCCAAAACGAGACGAGTTGTCGTTTCGAACGGTTTTTGCATTGCCGAATGCTGGAAAACATGTTTCTAGTCGAATGCGAAGCTAAGAAAAATAGACGGACGTTGGAAAAGAAAGTTGAAGTAGTAAAGGGTGCGGTAGCAAAAGGAGGCAGCCTAAGCTAGCGAAATGAGACCACTTTTCTGCTCGCTGATTTCCACCCTGGACAAGATTATACGATGAACAATTTCAACACTGTGACACTGTGAACGCATTGCATGCTCCTTTCCTCTCCTCTTGCCGCCACCTACAACTCCTGCCCGTTCCCCTCCCTTTTCCACCATTGTCAGCCAATAAGGGGCCGAGACTGCCACCTACCAGCGGGATCTGCCAAGAAATATGTAAAGTCGTCATATGCAAGGCCTCGCTGGGTGCTGATGCTTCTTTACCACGCAAGCTTCATGTTTTATCGGGTTTAACTTCGAACATCCTGCTAACAATTTTCTACTATCTTGCAAAAAGCCCAACCTAAAGTTCTATAGTGGAACATTCATGTTCGTTCCACCACTCTTACAAGTCTTCCCAACCGGGTAACCTTCACCACGTACCCCAAAGTCGTAATGTTTGCTTGGCTCTCAGCTTCGTCCAATATCTGGTACTTCACTCCAACATCAAATCCGCGCTTTGAATCGCCTCTCTCAAAATGTGAGGGACCAAAACATCGTTGTGCACTTGTTACTAAATGTGTTGGGTATAGAGACGACTCTCTATGATCTTAGATTATTTTGGCGTGACTGTATTTT
>KZ345554.1:23154-37832 GCA_002352805.1 Teladorsagia circumcincta
TATAAAATAGTACGTATTGGCTATAAGTAACTCCACCCACAGTGGGCGGGACATGCGTCGAAAATTAGAAACTCGGTGAAAAAATTGTCGTTTTCTGTTTTAGAACAGCCCAGAGCCCAGGAAAAATAGGGGCTGGATGGGGCACACGCCGCTCTATAAAATAGTACGTATTGGCTATAAGTAACTCCACCCACAGTGGGCGGGACATGGGTCGAAATTTAGAAATTCGATGAAAAATCGTCGTTTTCTGCTTCAAAACAGCCCAGAACCAGGACGCAATGAGTGATCTTTGGTCATGAGTCACCCCTATCATACTATTATATAAACCAGTGTTTGTTTGTTTGTCCGCTCCCCAGGAATTTACAAGTGTCCCTCACATGTTTGTAATTCTTAATTAAAAAATCACCTTAGGAGGGCGGGTCAAGTTTGCAAAGTGGAGTTCTGCGATCAACCGCCCCGATCAACCGCCCCCTCGCCGGCCTTCTCCTTTCTACACAACTACATCATTAATGAAACAGTACTTGATGATTCTGAGACCCCTCAGACCTTCCCCTTTGAGACCCACATTTCCTCTTTGAATCGGAGGACGAGCGGGGGATGGGGGCAAATACTCCTGATGAAACGGGAAAATCCTCAAATTTTCCACTTCACAATTCTTCCACCCAAAACATCATAAATACCGAAAATATTCATTTCATCTTTCCACATACATGTTTACATCGTATCATTTGGGCTTTTTCCAGAAACAGTCAACCTTGCTCAGTTCCATTTGCAACCCTCCCTCTTTCCATATTCGAAAATGTGATCCCATCGCTCGATTTACTCATTAGGACACAGATAAATTTTGGCAAACTCATCCTACAACAATATGCTGATCTTCCGTCAGGTAGCGGAATCAGAACACAAAACGACGCAAACTACGCCGCGTCTTCATAGGTCAAGATCCTACGAGTAAGTCTATTTTCGGCAGCCATCTTTCGCGCTCGGTATCGTGCGCAGCTAAACTGGTAAGTTTATTAAGCGACAGTCAAAGTATCGATCGAGTGATAGTTACTGAAGAGAAATATGAAAAAAGGAGCAGAACTGCGCGCGTAACAGCGGTCCATTATGTGTTAAGGTATTTGAGGCTTAACGTAGCCCAATGTGGAGAAATCTCGTACAGTTGTGAAGGTTCCCTGTCGCTGAAGTACTGTGTGAAACACGGTGAATAGTGATTGATGAAGCCTTCGACCATGGCTCTGTACTGCGGGAAAGCAGCGCCGAGGACTGAGAGTGAATGTAGGCGTGGAGAGTACAGACGGCTCGGGCGTGGCGAAGGAGAATGTCGGCGCGGGAGAGCTTGAAAAATCATCGACGAGTCGCCGACAAATCCTCTGCCTATTTTTCTTTTATGGAGGCATAACCGATGAAGCAGAGACGACATGCGCTACTATTCCAGAAGGAGTTCGTCCCAGACCAGGCAAGCTCTTCACCCGTTTCGCTTTTTAGTACCACCGTTTATCACTCACACTCAGATTAGCCCCTCTCTGAAGGTCAGTGTATGGGCGAAATGAACATGCAAAGTCCTAGTGATGGCAAACAGATGTAGGAGACATGGCACAACTAAAAGAAGCTCTAGATGATAGTTGTTTCTATTTGTGAGGCCGCAACTGGTCACTGAGCAATCTGGGTGAGAAGTTCTAAGAACCTTGAGCTTTTTTCCTAATTTGGGCGTGTAACGCAATCTTCCCCTCTCACTGGCAATCGCTTTTGATGTGTTTAGTGAACGCTTCACACATTTATAGCCTTGTTTTCACGGCCAAACGGTCACGTCTGATTATTCTCATCTTCAGCTGACTCAAATTCCTGGTGTAGCTGCTTTCTGCTCATCAGGATTAGATGTAATGTAGATGAAACGATCAGAAGTGAGTCATGCTTCCAAGACCTCGAGCACAGCTGTGTTATGCTTTTTAAGGCTACGTAAGCACGCAATTTTGCTTTTTAGGTAGGCTGGACACGCGATTTCGCGAGCGCGCGCAAGAACCTGAAAAAAAAAACTGGAAAACTACGGATAAGTTGCTTAACGAAATTAATGATCACGGCTCTCGTAATTTTGTACAGATTCGATATATTCGGCTTTTGTGAGTCAAATGATCTGCCTAAAGTAATTTCTCACTAGCTCCACTTTCCGTTTAGAGGACCATACACAACCACCTCACCTAGTGACACTATTGGTCGGAAAGAAAATCAGAGGTGCCTAAAGGGCAAAAAAGAAGATGGGGCAAAAAAACATCGAAAATACTTGAATTGGGGATAATTTTCTCACCAGGGAGGTCTTTCAGGACATGGAGCGTTTTTCCAAAATGATTTCCTGCACTTAGTAGAGACTTATGTGAGTAACACAAAACCATGGTCCGTTTTTCCTTAACGCTCCCAGGAAGGTCAGAATTGTGAAGATGAAGAGATGGTCCAAAGTTCGATCCTCCGTGGTGATTAATTTTTGCAATTTATGTTGGCGCCTCCAAATTGTGTCCAAATGGCACCAGCGTCAATTGACAAGTCATCCTAGTAATTAGGCGACAATTTGGAGGCTCCAACGTTGATTGCAAAAATTTGTCATCACGGGGAATTGAACTTTTGACTATATCTTCACCACTGTTTTGAGGTTCCCAGATGCGTCAAGGAAAAACGGATCATAGTTTTATGTTCTTCGCATGACCCTTACCCTATGCAAGAAACCATTTTCGAAAAGCGCACCACGACCTGAAAGACTCTCCTTGTCAGGTTATGGAGTATTCTACCGCTTAAAGAAGACAGACGAGAGAGAGAGTGTGTGTATAGCGACTAGTGACACACAGATACCGCAATGGTGGGCGACAACTTGACCCGAATCAATTCCTCTTCAAATTCATTTTCAGTACAAACAAAAATCAACCGTGATGAAGCAGGTCAGCCCGAATCCAGGTTTATGCGCTCCATACCTAGGGCCATTAACTTTATCCTACTCTAAGGTTCGTCAGGCATTCTCAACATCCTACTCAAATATGGTAGCATTTGTGTGACTGACCTCTTATTTGAGATAGCGAAAACATCTTATGGCTCAATAACATTAAAAACTGATAATTAAGTGGCTCAGAGAAAAGCTAGAAAATAAAATAGTCATTACCCTTGAACGGATTCTCAAAATCTGCTCTACTACAATAAGTCGGGGAAAAGGGCGATGAGATGGACAGCCAACCTTGTTGCCGAAAGAGGTGGGGAAGCTGATCCAAACCTAGCCACATCCACAGCAATCAGTCATACTCCACTGTACAGCTTTTCTTTTCACTGACCAATTCCAGGATGAGCCACACCCGCGGCGAGAAAGCAGAGACACAGACTGGTCAGTGGACGAGCTGCAGCGCGAGCCGTGCGGTGCATGTCGTCGTACATGGTGCAATCAATTCATCGTCGCGAAATCACTGCAGACGCGTTGCGACTCGTCTGCTGACTTTGCCGTTCTCGCGCACAGGGCCTCCTGTCGGGTACTTCTAGTTACTTGATAGTACACAGGGATCGCAGAGAGTGTATTTAAAGAAATGTTGTGACTCGTTTGCAAAAAAAAGTTGGAAGATCTAGACTGTCTTGAGCCCCTCCCCCCACCCCCGTGAGCACATAGGTGATCATGGGCCTCCTTACAACTAAATGTGAGAGTTGCTCTCTGTCCATAATCCTTGCTGATTGCCTTTGCGCCGAGCAAACTTGTCCCGTCAAATATCTCCAGAACTTTCAAATTTCCCCTTAAGTTTGTCTCTCTTCCAGAAGTTTTATCACCACGCCTGCTGAGTCCGGGCAAAAAATCAATCTCATACATGTGAAAAAAATTAGCTTCACCTAGAAGAAGCCATATAAGTATTCCTTTAGTGAAGGAGTTACTGTGAAAAAGTGCACAAACCATTGCAACACTATTTATAACGGGATGGGGAAATGCTCGTATTTGGGCTTGTGGAGTTCAAGGGCTCATCTGTCGTGGATTACCCACCTCTATAAGTAAGAACGAGGGGCTCGTATTAGTGGAACTTGGAAGGGTCGTGATTATGGGAGCGAGGGAGGGAAATTTGTGAGGATTTCGGCAAAATTCCACCAAACAGCTATGAAGTGTGCAGAGTAGAACACTGTCGATCCTTTATTCACAATTATTCACTGCTCCCTCCCCTCCCCACTCTTCCCGCTCAATGCCTTTTTGGAGGCAAAGTGTGGGCAGAGGTGGAATATGTCGACTGGTATCAGAATTCAGGATCAACTACTATAGAAACCACCGTGGCGATGGAAGTGGGGATCAGGAGTGAGGAGGGGGATCGTATTGGCTCGCCGCTGCTAGAGATGATGATGGTCACGGTAGGTCTTATTGAGACCCTTCTTCTCGAGAGAGGGAGCCTTGAATTATTTCGACTTGGAAAAACAGACAATTGACCCTTCCTCTATTTCCTCCGTGATGATTGAAGCAAGGGTAGAGCATCCATCCATAATTTCAATCCCCAAAACCTAGGAATTGTTGCTTACCCCAATGAGAATTATTACCTGAGCCGAAGGGAATCTCACCACAAATGTTTCTTGAAGGAGTAAGCAGAGGTGTGATGCTTCCAGCAGCTTCATTCAGCTGGAAAAATGCCCATGTGGCTCGCTATGTTTCATGATCAACACCATAACTGAATTACGTCTAGATGAACATGAGACACAACAAATTAACTATATCGGGACATTGACCAGTAAGAATATAAAGAACATGCATAGCACACTCAGCTCATCACAATCCACGATAAAACTCATTCCGCTTCAATATGAAAACAAAGGTGCAAATTGTACTATCAATAATTAAGGCAACAGTCTCAGCAGGGTCGAAGTGAGCGTGGCGTATTGAAGCGCACCTCCTCTGGCCAGCCGCGGGGATTCGTTAACGATTTGCATCGTGAATCGACTTCAAATAGTCCCTGTGGTCTCAAGACGATCGCAAAAGTCGATTCACGATGCAAATCGTGATCGTGAACGAATCATCACGGCTAGCAAGAGGAGGTGCGCGCCTGTACGCCACGCCCACTTAGACCCTGCTGAGACTGTTGCTTTAAAAAAATATGGCTAGAAAAGGTTTGAAAAACTAAAAATATGGGTCCCTTCTCCACTCTTGACGACTTTGGAAGCGCAAAGAGCGACACAGCTGATATTGAGTGCCGATGCAAGAGGACGGCAGATGGAGATGAGAGAGTATAGCGAGTAATGATGCACAGACACCATAGCAGTGGGTGGGCGAGCATCGGCCTATATGTAGTCCCTAGTTGAAAATAGGGTGCGCTCTTTCTACGTAGTTTGACTTGTGAATCTGGCGCCACCTCTGCAGTCGTGGCCTCGGCAGCTCCATTCACGTGATGAACTTATTCGAGGACTGTGCCTTTAGGCTCGGCGAGGGAGTTTCGGGGAAACATTAAAAGGCGCGTCGCAAGATTGAATTTGAATAAGGCATAAGGGAGAAGGAAACGGACCTATCGGCTTAAATCGATTTCTCTCTGAATGTCTCGGAACTCACAGAGATCAACCGCTACATCAAGGTGCATGTCCGCTCAAATCCAAGGTTTGCGTCTATACTTAGGCTATTATTATTCTGTCTCAACCTTCGTCAGGCAATATCCATTTTCCTATTCATAGATCCAGGGTATTTGATTTCTCAGC
Source organism: Teladorsagia circumcincta (assembly GCA_002352805.1). NCBI lineage: Eukaryota > Metazoa > Nematoda > Chromadorea > Rhabditida > Trichostrongylidae > Teladorsagia > Teladorsagia circumcincta. Next base: position 28,837 of record KZ345554.1, read on the forward strand.
TAAAGTAGCGAAAACATCTTATGGCTCAACAAACGTCAAATGACGATAATTAAGCGGCTCAGAAAGAGCTAGAAAAATAACTGACGTTGGTAATTGAAAAAGCATTCCATGACTGAGTGCGATTATGCTATCTTAAGCGGATACTCGGAATCTACTCTATTTCTAGATTTCGTGTAAAAGGGACCGATGAGGGGGAAAGTCCATCTCGCTGCCAAAACATGGGGCTCGACCCCAACCTGGGCCCATTTAGAGCATTTTCGGGGATTATTACCTATAAAAGATGAAATGCCAGAATGTCGAGCGAGCATTATCCCAAATTTCCTCGCAATAATTGCACAAGTTCTAACTGCCCGCATTAGTGAATTAGTGTTTTTCAGCATTTTGATCTCGATCCCTAAAATCGCGCAGAGGAAATGTGTGCTTCGATTTGTACCTCTAGAACTATTGCATAATTACCTACGCTTACAGCAATTATGGGGAATGAAACGATCTCAAAGGCAGTGAACATGATGGCGTGAGCGAAGCAGTCGTGATGACGTCATTAGAAGTCATTAGTGGACCAGACCTCGCGGCGCACCAGAGGACTTGGTCAGAAATGCCTCTCCTTTCACTAATGAGGGTCAATGACTTCATTGAGACCGCTCCGCCTTCCACGACTTCAGCCACCGCGTTCACTGCCTTTAAGTCCATATTCCACAATAGCAGGACGCGAGTAGCGCAGTTCGAATATGAAACTGTCAAAGCTGAAAGCTTCATAGGTGAGAAAATATCGTAGGAAACGTTTCAGGTAACAAGTTTTTGCAGTTGTTTCTAGGTATTGTATGAGCCTGCGCGTCACTACGAGGGAGCATACGGCGAAGCGACGAGAGAGCAAAGAGACGGGCGAGACGCAGACGCATCCGTAAACCACGCTCACATTTAAAGGGTTCAGAGTTCAATATTTATCCTCACGTCTACGGAGTAATCCCAAGCTTCATAGCCAAGCATGCTGGAGCAAAGAAGTAGGCATAATTCCTGTGCTTGTGGACCGGTCAGCCTTTTTTTGGGGCTTCTCCAAGTTAATTCTGAAACGTGCCTCAAAGGCTCAAGTTTAATTGACCGTCTGTAATAATCAATTCGAAAACGAATAGAAAAAACTCAAAGTTGACTTTTGAACGGGCCAAGAGCTTTTTGCGGTTAATGGATAACCGAACAGAACGTGTGCCCAGGCGTGAAATCGTTTTTCGGGGTCCTTGAACTCTGGTCGTCAACCTCTCGTGACGCCAACGAAGCCACTTGATTGACGGCTTTGCAGTATGCATAGCTCAGTGAGCAATTTCTTCGGAAGTTAGTAAAAAGCTTTGAAAACTTTCTTTGGGAACAATCGCCTTCGCATTCCCCATATGGGGAATTGTATCAGAAAGTGGGTGACAGTCGAGGGAGAAGCTTTGAGAGATGGTTTCTGCAAAGAGCGGGCTTACTGTAGCTACTTATGAGCATTTCAAATGGGGAGGCTGAGCCCTGAACTCCCGAGAAGTGCAGCGGGGCCAAGAAAGAGGAAATCGTAGTCTGTTAAACAAGAATTCTAGGCGTAAAATCGACAGGAAGTTTTCTGAATATGGAATTCACCAGTAAAATAGTTCCTTGACGTGAATCCTAGAAAACTAATGGGCTCAGGATTCCATGAAACCGTCCAGGACGAACAATACAAGGAAGTGGATGACTTATTCATCATGACCAGTGCCCTTTTGAGATGCGCCATGCGTTCTTATTCCATGAATACAAAATCGCTAGAGCACGTGTACAAGTTTTTGACCTCTATGATGGAAAGAAGCGTAGTCAATGCTTTTCCATCCTCCCAAACGAGTCAACGGTACCAATCAGAAATTTTCAAAGGGTTTGGAGCAGGGTCAATCGTCATTTCGCACTATTCCAACGAGGGGGTCGCATTTGCGGTTTTGATAGGGTGACACATTTGGGGTTGAACATGGTCAACTATACCTCTGAAAAAAGTGTGAGGGGGTGGTATTTGAAGAAGTTGACGGGGTGATGGAGCGACAGAGGTGAGTCGGTTTTGATGGGTTTCTTGACGACTTTTTGCCAAATCCCCCCCCCCACCAGTTCGGGAGAGGAAGTGCGCAGAGTTGGGCTGCGTCAACCGGTCTCACAATCAAATACCATGGAAACAGCAAGGAGGGCGAAGGTGGCGCTATGGCACCCTCGTCATCGTTGCTGTTTCTCTGAGGGAGGGGGTCGTACCGGGAGATCCTCCTAAGACTGGTGCAGGTGGTGGGGGGCTCAAAAAAAGGGAGGGGTTGCAAAATTCTTGGTCTTGAAGAAGTGCGAGCGAGATGGTTGACCCTGGTTGGGAGACGGTCCGCCTGGGCAGGAAACTGAGATGGGGATAACCTGAGCAACGCTCAACCGTATATTGTGGAAACCTCAACGGGGAGGGGAGGGGGGTGATTCGAGTCTTTGAAGAAGCTCGTATTTGAGGTTAGTGTAAGTCAAAAAGCTGAAAAGGACAGGTATTGTTGGTAAAATTAGAAGGGATCGTGGTAGCGGGGAGAGGGTCGTATTCAAGGATTTTGACAATTTTCGCGAAAATTTCACAAAAGAAGTGAGAATTGCCCCCTTCCCCTCCCTCTCGACGACCATTTCGAAGGAAAAAGTGGCCGGAGGTGAAGAGTGTCGAGTGGTCACAGAATCAAATATTGTAGAAAGAGCCATGTGGGTGAGAGGGGGGTCGGAGATCGTTAAGAGTCCACCTAAGAGGGAGGTTATCAAATACAAATATTGGGAATTGGGACAACCAACAGTTGGCCTTGCCCGGCATCCCAGCGGTACAGGTGGGACCCCGAGAAGTACAGGTTCATTCATCGATTGCGGATTTTAGCTCAAGGACCATCAACATGGTAAGTGGCGCCAATTTCCACCATAACCACAACCTACGCCGAGGAAAAAGGGAATGACTGTGATAAACCCAGTTCTCTTACTAAGCCGAGGGCAATCGTTTCAAGATGCGCCATGCACACAACTCCGTTTCTAAATCCTAAAGGTATTTGATTGAGCTGCTGAACAAAGAAAAAAGGCAGTGCCGCCTCTCATAGCTACAAACAGCCTTCTATCCCTTTGAATTGGCCGTATGTCTCCAAAATATATTTTGAAAATTATCCAATTGCTCCGAGATTATTTGTGCCCCAATAGGCTCCATCATTATCTCGATACAGCTATAATTCTATCACTATTTGAGAATGTGATCTTTTGCGCCCGAAAAAGTTTACTGATGATAATGCAGTTTGGAAGAATACCAAAAAACCGAACACAAGCATTATTTCCGTGTGGTAGCGTGCTTCCCAGCACCCGATTAGCAATGGATTAAGGAGATAAAAATGAAATGCCAGAAAGCGCAAGAACGTCCCGAACATCTGAGCGACCAAGCAGAAGACCCAGCTAGCACGTATTTTGTTATATATTGCGGGATGTACAAGTGCAATATGAGGCTTCCAACTGTTTCAAGTTCTTCTCTTTGAGACAATCTAACAAGAAAGCCTACTTCGGCATAGGAACGGATTAGAACGCTTCGCTTGCATTGGATTTTTGGGTGACGTCATAACACGACGTGAAGCACCACGGGGCCAATTTCCAAGAGGGGCCGCTTCCCCGGGGTTTGGCTCAGCTTCCAACAATTAGAAATCTAGTGCTCAAACGCGGGATATCAGGAGCACACATATATCTCTTCGGAATGCTACAGAATAGAAAATGATGTTCTTTCCTCGCATGAAACGAGCTTCCGAGGGGAATAGGGAAGTACGGTACTTCTATTCGGGAATGCATTCCGAACAGAAAGTTTTTGAGACGTGGGTTATTACATATGTAGATAGCTTCAAGTACATATGGGGTAAGTTTTAAATGCATCTCAGGCTATTTCGCTCAACCACTGAGGTAACGGAAAAAGCTCGAACAATTTCTCAAACAGGACACAGAGGGATCGGGTTTAGTGTTGACCAATGCCTTTCGTATACGCCGTGCGTTCGCTCTCTGTCTAGTATAATAAGGACGTTTGGAAGCGATTCGTCCTATAGAAGGACTCGCGGGAAAAACAAAAAATCAAGATAGAAGCTTAAATTGTCGCTGTCCTTCCCATCCGAGCTCTTAGATCTTTCGATTCATCCATGGTAGGACAAATAGTCCAGATAACTAGGCTTCAAGAGCTTTGACGGATTTCGATCCGTATGGTGATCAGGGAAGAGAGGCCCTACTTGCCGTTAATTCGGTTCCTAAGAAGTCCCTGATTGAGGGATTGCGATGAAAGAAAGCATAGTTCATCGTGTCCACCCCTTATGAAAAAAGTGCTTCTGGAGCATTTGAATGAGGTTTTTGAAAGAAATGAAGTCCATCAAGAGAAGACCTCTCAGCGGTATGGGAAAACACTTGTAAGAGTAGGAAAACGTTCGATGTCCCAAAAAGGTCCGGGTGGGATGAAGTGTTTCAATTTAACAAAATCCAGAAGATTCTAGAATCACCTTTATAAAAGATCAAAATATCTTGAACACAAGGGTTTTTGAAGCAAAACAAAAACTACAAAATGGGAGGGGAAAAACTTCAAGGAAGTTTCTTTCTACGCATATGAGCTAATAGTCCTTCAGAAGAAAGCCATGGGGTACCATAGAAATCTCTGTATCGAATTTGGTATCGGGACAACGAAAAGAGAAGAGAAGGCGAAAAATAACTTGAGCTATCCGCTCCAAAAAGGAACAGGTTTAACACTATGGAGACCGCGCATGTTTTACGTTTTGCGGCCGCGTGGAACTTCATTGAAATTATTGAAAATATGATCAAGCAGGTTGGAATGAAAGGCCTACTGTACGATTCAGAAAAATCCTTATAGAATGAAATAGAAGGGAACATAAAAGAATAAAATTTGAATTAGAAACTAAAAATAGAACTTATTTAATTAAAATAAAAATCTGTTTCCAGAATATAGGGTGTAGGGGCCCACGCGGTCGACGCACTGTAGCCCAAATTTGGGCTCCAAGGAGTTAGTGGACGGGGAAAAGAAGTCATATCGCTTACGGGGACGGGAACTCTACCCCTTATACTGTAAATGTCTTTACACTGCATGCCAAACGAGGTTTTTGAGATGAAATCATTAATAACCGGCCTTACATTTCAACCGCTTCGGCTTCTCCAAAGGCCTGGAGATGGTCTGAAGCTTCTGATTCGTTAACTACTCGACCAACCGCTTATAGTATTCTCGACGTCCGAAACGTCGAAAATATTTCCGAATACCCAGTTATGAAGACAAGCTCACCGTAGACTCTCCGATGTGGAGCAGTAGCTCACGCCTTGGTCAAAACCGTTTACGGTGACCTATATGACACTAAGAGACTTGAGTAGGGCTCATTCGCATCATTGACGTCGACTAGCCAGAGCGTGAGCTACTGCTCCACATCGGTGGAATCTACGGTGAGTTCAGTCTTCATAATTGGGTATTCGGAAATATTCTCGACGTTTCCGACGTCGAGTATACTATAGGCGGTTGGTCAAGTAGCTAACAAGTCGAACGCTTCAGACCAGCTCCAGGTCTCTGAAGAAGACGAATCGGTCAACACGTAAGGCCAGTTTAAAGAATCCATCTTAAAAACCTTGTTTAGTATAGAGTGTAAAAACAATTACAGTACAATTGACATCAAATGCCGAGGTTTCAGGAAAGGGCGACATGGAGCCTACCCCTTATACTTCAGACAATGAATCTTAGAGCATAGAACTGGGCAAAGCATGGTGAGAAGGCTTTTCCAATGAAGAATCCCGTTTACTACCCGGTCCCAGCAACAATCGCGCGCTCCTCCCCTCCCCCAACCAATCCGTCCTTCAACCTTCCTACCCTTCAATCTTATCCCTATATCCTTACCCCTCTACTTTTCCGAAGTACGTCTACTGGAAGGGGCAAGCACAAGAAAAGAACTAGAATGAGTAAAAAGTTGACTCTTTGGAAATTCCCACTCCCACTACCCTCCCACGTACACGTCACCCTTCAACGCTCCTCCTCCCTACACGCTCTCCTTCCTCGTTGAAGGTCCAATATATGACCTTCGAGGATTCTCTACTCAAATGGTAACCCTGATACAGCCCCATTTCCTCCATTAACGAAATTAAGGAGAGTTAAGGTCGTGTCAATGTAGTCTGAATCTTCAAAGCAAGGATGAGTTGGGGATTAGATGCGAAGGGCATGGGACAAAAAGCGTGCGAAAACTGAATAACAAAGACCATACGTAATTGAATAAGAAGATGTTTGGCACAATTCCAAGATCTTTGTTACGTTCTTGGAACTCATTAGAACCAGGCAAAGCGGATTTTTAGATGTGGCAATGAAATACACACTCACATGTATACATCGCAGTGGAATCTGATTATAAATGACAGAAAGGAGTAGGCGCGACGAGAAGTGTTCGAACATCGGGCACGCTCCTCACGCACTCATACATCCGTATATCATCATTTCATATTGCCTAACCACTCCCTTCAAGAGCCCGGAACGGTAGACGTTCCCCGGCGCTTTTGTGGGTTGCGCCACGCACATGGTTTTTCACTCAAAATTCCCATAAGTCGGTTCAGAAAAGTCCCAAATAAGGGAAGTAAATAGAGAAGGTGAGGGTGTAGAAAAAGTGGACAAAGAAAGAGGTTGGAGAAGGAGCGGAGGTTGAAGATTGGTGATGGGCGTGGCGTGCACCAAGGTGGGCGGAGTTTACAATGAGACCTATGATTCGATTTTGAGACCGCCTGAAAACCGGAAAAAAGCGTAGGCGACAAAAATACTCTATTGAATGTCTTTTTGGCATTTCATTCACAGTGACCATGCTTGGTAAAGGGTTCAACCTCCCCATCAAAACAAACCCTAAGGTTGGAGGGTTTAGTTGGTGAGGGTGAGTCGCATTTTGATAGCTTTCAAAATTAACCGCAGGGCCTACCTCAGGCCCATGTGTGAAGCGCAAAAAAGTGCAAAAAATAAGAAATGAAACCGAGTCAATGAAGACAGAATCCTCCTTGCCCCCGGGTGCACCCGCGTATCTCACATTTCATGCACTTCTTACACTTTCCATTATAGGTTGCCCTCCTGACACGCTTTCTTCACTCGACTGGCTTAAGGTAAAAACAAAGTCAGACAGCTCCTAATGAAATGCGCCTTATAAAGTCATACTGTAATTCAGTTGTTATGAAAATTGAAATCAAATTCGCAGTTCTGCGAGGTGCTGGTGATGTCAAAGAATCAAAAAACGTTTAGTTAGCAATGACATTCATTAATTCTGACCTGCTCCGTGAGCAGACCAAGAGGGAGTCGCGTCGAGAAGCTAACATGGCTTACGGGCTTCGCGCCCAGAAACTACCCTTCTTACTTTCCCGCATCGATGCGTTGTGATCACTAGAGAGAGTGTACAAAGTTTCATGCATGAAAGGCATATTCTGAGAAGATACAGCACTTAGGAAAACACACGATGTGGACACCCTACAGACACTAGGGCGGAGCCAGAGGAGTTTACGGAACAAAGTACGTGGTGAGTGCGGTAACGTTTAAAGTGGCGCGTCGTAGGGAGGAATATAAGATTTACAAGGCGTGGTCCACCAACGAGTTTTAGCTTTCAAAGGTTCGGTGCGACAGATTAGGAAGCAATGTGTAGAAGTGGTATAAAAGACACTTAAATATTTCTTGTTACGATACACCACGAAACGAACTCATGCGATGCTTATTCGGAACCTTCGCTGGGAGCGTGTCCCTTTCACAATGTCACCTTACTAGGGGGGAAACGTTTTTTAGAGCAGCAGGTGCCAAAAAATAGTTCAACGCGAACGCGGTTGTTTTCTGGTAGAACCGTAGGAAAATTAGCGTGGTGGATAGTTTCCGAAAGAATGAATTATTCCCAGCATTTCGAATGGTATGGGAAGGACGTGCTTCCATCCAGATTGGTCAAAGCGTTACGTAAAGGTATAATTCCTTGGCATCGTCCTCTTTTTCACGTCAGAACAGCCTCTAGAAAGTACCACTTGGAGCAAATGCTGCGCCGATAGATTCCATTAGGATGTGGGTAATATGGTCCGGATCTTCCCTGGTCCACCAGGATCGTTCCATCAGTTCAGTAAAATTAAATGTAATATCACCAGCACCAACAAGGGGGTAGACAAAATCGTTTGGGTCCAGCTTTACGATTATGGGAGGAATCAGCTCCTGCAAGAAGCTCCTTGCGCAATTTCCTCGGTCACCAAGGGGTTGGGCAGGGACCGCAAACCATGAAGAAGACTGAGAGTTACGCCAAGTCTGGAACAAGTACAACAGCTACAGCATATTAATCTGCATCACTTGTCGGGCCGTTTCCCGGAGGACTTTTCGAGCGGGTGCTGCTAATGTCTCCATTCATCCCTGACGCGTCATAGACTGACTGGACCAAAGTCCTTCATTTCTCCCGTTCTGACCCTCCGTGAAGAAGTCTGGTCATCGGGCCGGGTGGTCGTGATGTTCTGCTGACGTCTCGAGGGATCCAGTAGGGTGCCCGCTCTGGTCCAGCGGTCATCACAAAATCGCATGAAGTGTCCGGCTCAGCTGGTCTTCGATTCCTTAGCGAAAACGGCAGCGTCATCAATCTTCAACCCTTGGCGTGGTTTGGAACTCCGAATTATCCTCTGCACTTGCGTGTATAGGGTAACTCCAAGCATCGCTCTCTCGGCGCAGAGTCCAGGTTTCTGAGGCGTAGGTTAAGGCAGGAAGATTGCGAAGTCAAAGAGGTGGGCATGGAGCTGGATGTTTTTGTTTTCTTCACCACTCCCTCAATTTTCTTGTACACTTCCCATGCCGCTCACTTCTTCCTGCTTAGCTCTGGAGCTAAGGCGCTCATCATGTAGATTTCCGACCTAGGTTCACGTAGCTGGAGTATTTGCAGATGTTCGGTCCGTTCAGCGTAAGGGGGTGTCAAGGAGTTCGTTCCTCATGAGCACGCCGTCGATAGGTTCAAACCTTCCCTCAT
>KZ345554.1:38395-50612 GCA_002352805.1 Teladorsagia circumcincta
AATTCGACTAAAGAACATGGCTACTGAGAAAAAAATTGAATTTTAGGTCGATACGCACACAGCAGTTTGTTCGAAAAGCTACCGAGGGGTGGAGATGGGAAGGGGGAGGGCAAGGAAGTGGACAGGCCAGTCCGCTTCAGGAGTGCTTCAGTGATGTGAACGTTGCATAGAGCGACGGGAATCGGGACCTTGGCACCATTTTGGAGGATTCCCTGGTAAACACGAGCGAGCCCTAGTTCACTCTTCCCACCGCTAGCAGATTACGGTCCCTCTCTCAACGCCAATGAACTCCAACTTCTCGTCGTATCGATTCGCCTTCAGGTAGCTTCCTCATTCGTCGCTCTGATTGTGCAAATCCAACAATCTTAGGCCTGACAACGTCGGTATCGTTGGCGGTTCATCCCCCGGGATTCGGCCTTTCCAATCAAGCTGATCGCCACGCGCCCCGAGATCCGCCGCAATTCGGATCGACAGACTTTAAAGGCAATAACCGCGACAAAACCAATGTTCATGAAGACATAGTCGCGCAGTGGAGAGGGTAGAGGACTTCCTGAAAAGATCGAGAAAAAGACGATCCCAACAAACCAAGAGTTTCATCATCCGCGGCGTGGCAAAGCCAAAAATATAATAGTTATACCTACACAGATGGTGGTATTAAATCCGGGGCAGTTTACCTAGGTCACTCACTCATTTGAGTTGGTAGGTTACATGATGACAGAACTAATTAGAGGGACAAAAACATTGCCCACGAATTGAGCTGGTACAAGCTGTTACCTAGCCCTAGAACCCATCGAAACGCGCCTACGAATCGCATTAATCAAGAGAAGCATGGCGCATCCCACCCCTTACTAGCACATTCTGTGAAGTGGGTACTGTCCCGATGAAAGTCCTGTAAGCACCCACACAGAGACATTTTGAAGCAGTGGTTCTTCAACCGGGGAACGCTGCACGGGAGCATGTCATGCTGGCATTCTTTTTTGATTTACCGTAATCCTCAGTTAGTGGTACTTCTCACGAATAATCGCACCCAACGGGGTACTCGAGTGAAGTCAGCTTCTAACCGATCTTTTATAAAAACGCTCTTTAATCGTACTGCATCAAATGCCACATTATAGCGGGTACTTTGAAAGGCGCTTACTTTTTATGAGCGCGCATGGACAGCTTTTCTTATAAAGGGTAGTATCAAGACAGATTTTAGGGTATTTCTAAAGAAAGAGCATAAAAAAGGGATGATGAATTTGAGAACACTGACTGGCTGAAGGGCAACGGATAGTGTAGTGGCAAGTGGCGCGTTTGCAATGAGCAAGACCCGGGATCAGCTTCCGGATCAACTCTCGCTAAGGTCAACCAAGCCTTTCGTTGTATGAACGGCACTTAATTGGTTGGAGATTTGAGCACTAACACTTGTACATCACCAGCACCATCTTTTTGGAACCGAATCATCAATTTTAGAAAATTTTAGTTGATTTTCGACTTTATTGCGCGAATTCAGGAGCTTCACAGTTGCCTATTATCCTTCCGTATTCAGAAATCTGGACAAATGAAAATAAGTGACGACTTTGTGGAGAAAATAAAAGGGAAAAAAGAGAAAAAACGTTCAAAAAAAACTTTCTTTCTAACGTGTGTCCACACAGCACTGAAACGCTGCTGGATGGACATTGATTGGATATGGCATTTTTCACTGCGAATGCCGGCAGCGCGCTGCAATTTGGGCCTCCTGACACACACCGAAACCGGTGCAAACACCAGCAATGGGCATCAAATAGGAACGCATGATCTCAGAAATGATTTTTCGGAGGGCGGGGCCGCGTTAACCGTCCGTTCGGCTATCCAGACGGGGATCGCATTTCCGTTTGGGAGAGGGTATCATAAGGTTCGTAGGGTTGACAAAGGTCGAAATGTCGAAGGGCTATCGTATTTTTTGGAAAATGAAAGATCCTTGTTGCGGCCAGGAGGTCGTTTTTTTTTCGGGTTTTTTGGCAACTTTTGACAAAACTTCTTATGAAATCAATTGCTGCTTCTTCAGCCACCGCTACAGAAACAGCCATGATGGTGAGGGTGATGGCCTTGAGAGGGTAGTATTCGCAGGACCCCACCCTCTCACGCGTCTAGGGTTTGCAGGGGGAGGCGTTTCGAGTATTCCCAAAAGGAGGGGGAGTCGCAAAAATTCGAAAGTGGTCGAAAGCTGCGGTTGATACTGGTTAGGGGTGCGTAGGGGTTTGGGGGGGGGAGGAAGAAGGAGCGGGGCAACCCAACACAAGCTTGGAGCCAACCGCCGAGTAAAGTGAGACAACTCCCAGGCGGCGCTCAGACAAGGGAGCCCCTTGAAATGCCCTGGCACCTTTAAATTTGTCTTTTCACCGCCGCATTTGGCCACGGATAATTAGCAAGGCCAAAAATAGCCTTACGAAGGAGGCCAGTAGGGAAAAGCAGAAGTGCGGCCGAAAGAAAAGTGCGCGCGAGTCGAAAAGGCTCAGTTCACAGCGTTCGCCGCAGAAAATGAGTGCGCAAGGGCGTATGCTCTGAGTGATGACCACGGATTCTCACGGCCGAGTGGTTCTCAAACCGATGAGGGATGACCTTATCTGACAAAATGGACAGCGAAAACGGGATAAGGTGATGGATGATAAAAAGAGCCATGTGCGAGAGAGAAGACCTAATCGTTCTGGTCGAGTGATTCAAGCAAAGCCACCTTTTCAGTATACAATCTTGTCGTCAAAAACCGGGTACCCGAAAGGAGGCCCGTCGTGCGGCGAGAAGGCAAGGATCAAACGGGCCAGTGAACGTTGCAGCGTGTAGCGTAGCGGTTTAGCGACAAGTTAAATGTAATGTGCTATAGCACGTCCCACATCGCATAGTACGCGCTGCGCCTCGTCCGCTGACCCGTCTGGGTCTCTGCCTTCTCGCCGCGCGACAGGCCCCTCGTCAAGTACTCTCAAAAACCCAGGTGTCAAGAATGCATGTGGTTGGCTCCCTACTTACTGACTGCCTTCACAGAGAAATTTCGAAAAATTAGGTAAAGGCTAGTAGAGACCAGGATGATTGCAGGAAAAGAGAGCGATCATCACTGAAAAAGCATTGGCTGCTGATATAAGACATTTCCTATGGAAACAAATTCGGAAGCTGGGCCAGGGTAAATAACGGTGGAGAACATTCTCGAGCATGCTCTGTGCTGTATGAGGATAATGTCGAGAGTGAATGTACGCGGGGAGAGCACAGACGGCTCGCGGGTGGTGAGAGTGAATGACCGCGCGAGAGAGCGTGACTGAACAGACGAAAATCTTCGACGAGCTGTCGGCAAATCCTCGACCGTTTTTTACTCTCTTTCGACTCTCGACCTCCTGTTGAACCTAGAAAGAGGCGAGGCAAATCTCTTGTTCCCATTTCTTACACGTGAGACAAATGATCTGAACCCCCAAGCTTAAAAGTGGGGAAAGCTTGGCGTGGTTCATATTTCCGATTGTTGTTATCAGGTACAACAATTTTTTTCAAATGCGATCCCTACCTCTAAATTGTTTCAATACCACACATTTTTTACGCCCACGGCATCTCTTCGAAAATCGCGTTTTGATTGTGACTAATGTTAGAAGACATGCCCACGAAAGCGCTCGAGTTAGATTTGTGGCGGATGGCCCAAAAATGTGGGGATGGTTTAAGGGATTGAAGGCAAGGGTCATGACAAAACTGAGGTGATAACTTTGCTGAATATGGAAGTAGGGATGCGAGCGGATAAAAAGTGGTGAAAAAAGATAAAGAATTAGTCGAAAAAAAAACCTGAATAAAACACCCCAGTTCTTTGCCTTAAAGAAGTCTAAGAGCCAGAAGCGGTTGAGTCGCGGAAAGGGAAAAGTACTCCACGTCGATAGAGTACAGCAGGTCGTCGTTAAAACACAGAAAAGAGAAAAGCTACCGAGGGCGGGCCCTAATCCCTGGGCGTAGATCTCCTACAGATCTCCTATAATTTTATAGTGGATCGAAGTTGTAAGCACCTTGTGTCCTAATGACACGATTAGAAGCACGAAAGTGGCGTGGTCAGAGACCTAGCACCTCCACCGACGAGAGGAGTTCTTCTGCAGAGCTGAGTTCGATCGTCGCCGTTAATATATAAGATCTATTGATAATAGAAGTCGAGAACAGAAGTACACCGTTTAGTACGAGCTATGGAACTGATGGTAGCCCGAAAAATAAAGCGACAATGCTCGATGAGCTTAACTGAACCAGTCCATCCCAGAGTCAACCGTCCATTCGCACTATTCAAACAAGGGGGGCGCATTTGAGGTTTCGAGAAGGAAGTTGCATTTTGGGGGTTGAGCAAATTTACCGGAGTGAGAACGGAGGATGATGAAGGTCGTTAAAGGGGGTTGCGTTTAGAGGGTTTTTTTGACGAGTTTGGTGAAATATTTCCGAAGCAAGTGAGAACTAAGCAAAATAGGTGGATCTACCGCTTCATGATACCAACTTACCCCACCTTCCCCGCCCCCTCCTCTGCCTGTCCGACGACCGTTTTGGAAGAAAAGAAAGCGGTGTTGAGCTGTGTCGACTGGTCTCGGAATCAAACACTATAGAAACAGCCAGCCATGATGGTGAGGGTGTGGTCGAAGAAGGGAGAGGAGGTCGTATCGGCAAGCCTTCTAAACTGATGGTGGTGGTGTGGGGGTCGCATCGAGACCCCTATGTGAGGAGGTGGGAAGGGGGGGGGGCGGGTGCAAAATTTTTGAAAAAGTGCTAACGTGCGGTACACTCTAGTCTATCCTATGAGCAGGGTAAACTTGTACACGACGTGCAGAAGTGACGTTGTGGCTGCTCAAAAGTGTGCGGCAGAGGCGTTGGGTCTTACACTAGTGTCAGCAGTCCACCAATTTCTCTTGAAATACCTACAGGGAAGACAAAACTGACTCCTTAGAAATGCTGGCTATTCATTCACACCTCGCCCGATCGACTAGCGCACTTTCTATTGTTCCCAGTAGCATTAAAGTTTTCATGAGGAACTCCACTCAAAATAGCAGCCCAATTACATTCCTTCCAGGGAGATGTTGGACATTTCGACGATGGAAGTGGATAAAGGAGAAAAAAACAGTCGCATAGAAACGGCATGAAGATAGGGAACTCCATGGGATTCCAGACCAATACATCTCCATATCGCCTTCCGCACCCTATGATTGGCCTGTCCTCGGAGATGAGCAGGGGAACGGCTGGTGCGGAGCTGCACTTGCAGAACAAAGTCAGCAGCTAGATAAGGGCTGGACCATGAGGAAAGCTATATAGCTCAGGCCACAAACAGACAAAACGTTCAGTGTTGCCAGACTTCTGTCTGGTATGCGCCCGCATTCTAATTCCATTGAAAATTGTTAGTCAAGAGCAGAAACTCTGCCAGAATGTGGTAAATATGTTGTTGATGTTTATTGCTTTGGTATTGTGCAGAAAACAGAGAGAAACTTTGACTTTTCAATGTGCGCGGTTATTTTTGTCCGAATTCATTTCTACATTTGATATGCAGCCTGAAGAGTAGCTTATTGCTCAACAAATGCATGTAGAAATATGAAAAAGGTAGTGAATGATCTATCGCGATCCTTATGAGTACTAAAAAGAGTCCACGAAACGATAGCAACGGAGGGCGTCGGAACAGAATCCACCTCTGGGATTGCTTGGAACAGCGTCTCTATCTACCAGGTCACGTCCACGTATCATATTCGAGCTTGGCATACCTATGAGAGAAGCCTTAAAGGCAGAACTTACAATGAAGAAGCAACTCATCCCGAATTAGCAGAGGATGATGAGTGGGATAAGAAAGAAGGAAAAAGCCTGAGACCAGAACGGCCCAGGACTCGAGAAATGGGACCCTGTTCCTTTCCCCCCGATCTCGGCATTGATGCGACTCCCATCTTTGTGCTCTCTTCAGTAGAACGCCCTCTCTGCTATCTAATCGCTCGCTGCGTATAGATGTGCGGCGAGTGATCAGATGATCGGTGGGCGTGGATCGCCAACTGCGCCAAGAGTGAGCCATAGTAGTTCGCCGAGGTCAAATCTTGCTGTCGATTGTGTTTCAGTCCGCACCCTCAGGAGGTCCACCTGTCTCCCGACTAGACAATTTTCTCCTTCTTCAACCTTCTTACCTATCGTGGAATCCTCCTTCGAAATAACACTACCTGCTTGCGATTCAGCCGGCTGAGGTCGATGGCAGACTTTGCGAATCGAGCGATTCGCTACTGGGGATTTATTAGCGTCCGCGGTCGCGTCGCGTACAGCGATTGGCTCGACTCGCTGGACGCGACGCGACCACTAACAATCTTAATATTCCGCACGAATTCTGCACCTATTCTACTTAGGCAAGAACAAATTATGGAAGGGCTGAATGCCGACTGTTACGAATAGTTTTTGGTGCCATCATAAGATACGGGGGCGTTGAAGTGGCAGTGCACTCGAATCCGCGTAAATCATCTCATTTATCATAAGAACGGGGCTGAGCCTCAGGCGGGGAGGTTGCGCGAGCATTGTTCGCTTTCCGCGGGGTTCCTGCTCCCTAGGGTTGGTCTCAGAGGACGCCCCAGTATCTTACTAGACCCCCCAGTTTCCATGATGAATGGACTAGACAAACTATTTCCTGACGGTTTGTAGCCAGTGGGAACAGGGTTTTGTCTTATTCCATAGAAAAGTCCAGCGCCGGATCACAGAGCTTTCATGACTCAGCGGCGCTTTCATTTATCCAGGAATAAAAACGCGGAACCCTTCAAAATGTCAAGTAATCGGCGAACGTGGAGACCAAAGGTCACCACATGGATGGATTGAGACATCTTCTCTGCACGTTCCTACTTTTTTCTCAAAGAGCTAAAGCTTGCTGAGGAAACTAATTCTGAAGGTAAAAACGCACTGGAACGGTAAAAAAAGGGAAAACAAAAGTAAAAAGCGAATTTGAATCGAACGATTCGTGTGAGAATCAGAAAGACGCCGAAATGGCACCTGCTCGCGACAACGGTCAAACCTTCAGTGGTAATTATCAGTAAGGGAGGTTAGGACTGTATTTCGAATTTTCGGAAGTAACATCACATTTGTGAAATTTCCATAGTGTGAGAAAGGGGGCGTTGTTGAGATTTCCAGAAGAGGTCTGGCAGCGGAAGTTGAAGGGCGATCTTGTAGGGCATGGAAAGAGGGGATTTTGACAATTCTGGTGAACATTTCACGAAAATGTTATGGAGCAAGCGCATTCTGAGCACTTACCCACCTGTCTTTACTTTGGACATTGCCCACCACCGCCTCCCCTCCTTCACCCTCTTAAACGGCCATTTCAGAGAAGAAATATGGGGGAGATACAGTGTTTCGATTGGTCTCAGTTTCGAATGCTACCGTAACTGGCGTAGAGGTGAGTTAAGTTGCATTTTTTAGGGGACGCGACAAGACAGAGAGGCATGAGCGGACGAGTCGCAGCGCCTACTATGCGGTGTGGGACGTACTATTGCACATTTCATTTGACTTGACCCCAAGTCGCCACAGCATCCGCTGCGACCTGTCCACTGAGCGACCTGCGTCTGCGGCTCTCTTCTCGCCCCGCGACGGGGCTCCTGTTGGGTATCCGCCTTCTTGGATGACCCCTTCACATGTTGTGGTGTGGGGGTCGTATCGAGACCAGATGTAAGTGATAAAACATATTAAACTTTTCTCATCGTCGGTTGACATATCAAGAATGAAAGCCGCATCGGAGAGCAGAACATTGAATAGCCTCAGAGCAGAGCTTTCACAAAAAATAAAATTTGTGCGAATATGAAAAAAGTAGGACACTATTGGGCGAAGTTTATCTTTACTTTTTTGAAATTCCTACGCTATTGATTCAAAAAGGATAAAAGGCTCTGCAAAGTCCTCACTAAATGATAAATGTGGAGCGCACTGACGCGTCCGCTAAGTATTGGGTTGCCGCATAAGTCTTTGGCCATTGGTCGATTTTTTTTTCAAATTTTTTTCTTCTTTATCACAGTCAGCATTCACGATCATATTTATTGATTTATTATGTACAGGGTGAAAGAATTACGTGCGCGGCCCCAGCCAAACACGCAAGAGAATGAGAGCGGAGTACCAGCACACGATTGTTGCTGGGAGCATTGGGAAGATAGATGACGAAAATGTTGCAGGAGCTCACACAAGAGTGCCAAACTGGTTGGATCTCCTCAAAAGACTGTTCAAATAACAGTAAAAATCGAGCATGGAGGCGGTGATTATCGTTATCGAACGGACTTATTCCCTTCGTTCACAAAAAGCAGGATTGGAAGGGGAAAGTTAGGTCACGAGAAGTTCAAGACCAGATTGGCTCTTTCGTGACAATGGAATTATGGTCTGCATACAGTCCGAAATCGGATTCCTTAGACTTCGCTGTTTGTGGCTTCGATGAAGACATGCTAAGGAATCGAAACAAGTTTGGTGGTTTTGAAAAGAACTCTCAAAATATGGAATAAGTTAGGGGTTAACACGTCCGCCTCACCATCGTTCTGATGGAGAAACAAACTGATGACTACTTCGAAACTTCTTTGCAAAGATAAAATGTCATGATTAGATGTTCGATGGAACCAATCGAGTACAATACATAGATAATACATAGATTTTTTTGAATACACAAATAAAAATCTCAAACGAAACATACAGTGTGAAGTGGTACAGAAAAAACAGCTCGAGGAACATCCTACTCCATGTAAGGTCTGCGCATTCCAGCGCTGTGAAACGTGCAGTCATCCGAAACATGAACGAAACAGCTGTTGGAGTTTGTACAGGCAACATGGAGCGAGTGAGTCGCGTAAGCTAGCTTCTGATATCGCAAAAATGAATGGCTATGGAATACCAGCTGGAGGATTGGGCTCACAAAGGCATTCCGCGAGAAATTGCAAAGACTCTCCAGGGCGTACCGCGATAACTAGCGAAGACATGGCGATTCTCCAGCTGCCTTTCATTTCGGATAGGGTCAGTGCAGTTATTCGGCAGTGCATATCACGAGCGAATTTAGCTAATGACGTAGTTTTAATTAACGTACCAAAAAGCAATATAAAAAATCAGCTAATCTACAATAGATTATACGATCGTACATGCACTTCGGAGAATTGTATCGTTTGCCAATATGGAAGGCATGGAGATTGCGCATTGAGAGGAACCGTAAACCAACTTCAGTGTTCAACCTGCGGCGAAACCTCCATTGGTGAAACGGGCAGGACCTTAGGTTAGGAATACGCGTCAAGGAACACCTGGCTGGGATAAGGCGTGCAGTGAGTGATATTCTTGCACCACTGGCAAGCACCGGTTCAAAAAACATTAGCGCAATGACTTTGATGGAGTACATATGGAAAATCTCAATCCAGGAGGACGATATCGGTCCTAGAAAAATGCTTAAGGTGTTCTACATCCGTGTCTAAATTCAAAGCTGAACAACCAAAATGAATGCATGGCCGTTACGAGTGGATTCCTGCCTTTCACTCCCTTATGTCAATTATGAGATCACCACGCACCGCACATACTAAGTCTGAGTGAGGGGTGCCTCATCTTCTCATCAGCTGTTCACGGCGTCAAGTGAGGATCCAGTACTGGTGGGACCGTAAGAGGTTGGTTTTCAGCTGGAATCTTATTTTGGTTCGAACTTACTGAGAAACGTGATTTTTGTGTATGTTGAGGTGAAACGGATAGGCTACAATTAGAGCTATGAACCAATTCAGGTCTTGATAACGACGATTTGTTCGAAACGTCGACCAATAAACTATTCCACCATAACAAACTTGGAAGGCCAAGCAGAAGCAAGACATAATTGGAATGTCGAGGTTTCAAGAAGACCGGACATGGAACTTGTTAAAATATTTCCATGCAGAACCACACTTTCGACCGATTTTTCTTTGATTCGCAAAATCTGTGAAGGCTGCATAGGATGCTCTCTAGAAAAGTTGAACCACCCTCCCTGTGCGTATGCGTGGAAAAGGGAAGTAAACGAGTTAAAAGTAATAAAAAGTTTGTAAGGTACGAGAGCTCCAAGAAGAAGTGAGTGCAACTATTGAAGAAAAGGACAGTCAGTGTTATGCACGACAACGCTAATTGCTAGGCGCAAAACTGGCCACTTAATAGCCATATATGACTGCCTCGATGAGGGGAGAGAGTCTTAGAAAAATAACATTTTTGAGAGAAATGGTAAAAACTTGTAGTCATATAAGAACTCCATATGGGGCTGATTACACCCAAAACACTTCGGCATTGAAGTAGCGCACTGCTGCAACCGAGTAAAACAGGGAATTCGATGCCACGTGTTACGACGTCAGTTGAGTTCATGCTCTCCCTTCCCAAGATTGATTTAGGCCACACCCAGCACGTCTAATCTGCTCAGAGGAACTTTTCCAAAAAGAAACATTTTCTACCCGCGAAGCAATATTAGAGCCCGCAGCGATCACAACCCGTCCTTTCAAGATGGACGAGAAGATGGAGCTTCTCGTGAACGGCAATGTGAAGATTTTGGAACATATGGGTAGGGTCTTATTACCACCCATTATCCTTTAGGTGATGGAAGCCCAGTGCAGGTGCTTCATCCATTTGCGAACATTTCAGTGGACT
Organism: Teladorsagia circumcincta; assembly: GCA_002352805.1. Classification (NCBI taxonomy): domain Eukaryota; kingdom Metazoa; phylum Nematoda; class Chromadorea; order Rhabditida; family Trichostrongylidae; genus Teladorsagia; species Teladorsagia circumcincta. The sequence goes on from KZ345554.1 coordinate 48,959, forward strand.
TCTCAATCATGTGAGCGTTACGCTAGGGTTCCCCTTCCTTTTGGAACTTGCAAGCATAACTCTTGCCGCCCTAACGCATTTCACATAGCGTCTAAAGGCCAATATACGTGTAGATGCACAAGCGCGCAGTAAATACACGCCATCAAGGCTAGCCTATTTCACAAACCACGCCCCTCAGATTAGCTCCTCCCACATTTGTTTGTATAGGAAGAGAGTTGAACATCGCAAAAGGCCGTGAAGTGTTGTAGCATTTAAAAAATGAAAGATTTCTAGGTTGGCAATTCCTTCATAAGGTCGCCACACATTCGATCTCCACTCGAATTCCTGAAGGAGTTTGAACCCCCTCTACACAATTGCCTAAAAATGCCAGCAATTATCAGGATTGCTTAGGCATCGTGTCAAGATTTTAGCCCACCAAATGTGTCATTACTGCAGCAAAAACTCCGTTCAAACAAGTGCGAACCAGGATTGGGCATTCCTGAGTACGTGAGATAATGAAGAACGAGCCACTTATCGCTTGGAGTTACTGGGAAGCTGTGGGTTGTTGAATTGTTTCACGGTGTACACTACAAACCTGATTTACTGTCCTTTCATATCATAAAATATAGGTAGACATGGTAAAAAGGGTTAGCAAAACAGGTGCGATAAGAGTTGCTCCTGAGAAGATCCCACGTGGGGGAGGTTGGGGAGGCAGGGGGTGGGGGGGGGTAGTTAGGAGCTCCAAAGCGTTCATTTTTATGCTTGTGTATACTAAATGTAAAGCTTGGAAGAAGAAGGGAAGTAAGAACAGTTTTGATTTCTTTTTGATTGTTAATTGCTGTTTTTGGTCGCAGTTCGCCTTGCAAATTTCTCACGAGAATGCTGGGTTGTGAACAAAACTTTCGCCCCAGACGGGAACCCGCACCTCTTGCTTACCGGGCAAGTACCCTACAAGTTACGCCACGGGGCACCATTTCATCCCAACTCAGCTTTCCACGGTGTACGTACCATAGCTATCAGCACTCACACCAGTCTATTCTTACTTTCACAAGAATACTGGGTTGTGAAAGCAAGAATAGACTCACCGCACTTGACGATGATAGACATTATTAGAGATATATGCCTATATAAAGTATATATATATTCTACCGTAACGTTGAACTAGTACATATGTATACCTGAGTAAGGTGCTGAGTTAGGTAATCGCTATGCAAATTTGGATTTGTCGTCATAAAACCGTCGCTAAGCATCATTAGGTCTCGTTTATACTTGGCAAACACCGCTAGTTGCTCATATTTTGCAGACGCGACAATCCACCTACTACATATGAACGCAGGCTGAACATGGCAGAGAAATTTGAGATTTGAAAAACTGACATGGAAATCCTGCTCAAATATTTTGTAAATTTTCAAAATTGCTCCTTCTTTGCTCCGACATTCGCTTCATCAAGCCAAGTAGTCAACGAGGCAAGATTCGAGCAGCTGCATTTTACCTAGGTAAAGCCGACAGGTCGAAAGAAATGGGTCAGCTCAAGTTTCTCACTCGTAAACATTACGGGAAAACTTCCTTATTTTATTTTCTTGGAATACCGTTATACCATTCAATTTTTTCATTCAACAATCTAACCTGGAAATATGAGAAGTGCAGAACGACGTCAGTCAACGGAATTCAATCA
>KZ345554.1:54087-65413 GCA_002352805.1 Teladorsagia circumcincta
AAGACTTATGTGGGAATCAGTAGCACACGTACGAGCGGATCTAAAGACATTCCATAGATCAGCGTCCAGATGCTCCAACAATTCCGAACGAGAGCAAAGTGAGCAGCTAATCCCGAAGAACTCGATTTTCTTCTGTTCTTAAAGGCACAGTCGATGCAGAAGTCGTGTGGACGATTTCCTTCAGTCTATAGGAGAGACACCTAGAGAACAATCAGAGATTTGGCATTCCCGTGGACGGGAACCACCCGACAAGGGCGCTAGGGTTTTGCAAAATAAGTAGCTGCAGCTGCAAATTTTTTCTTATATCAGGCTGTTGTCTGGCGCCCTCTCATCTGTTGTGCTCTCTCGCCTCACCCTCTCCTCTCTGTGCTTACCATTAGTCTCACATTGCCTTAGCACAGCCGGCTAAGGTGAGGGAGCCCTAAACCTGGGCGTTTTCGACGGATTTCTTTTTTCTTCACTGTCGACCCATTTTGCACCTATGCATTTGCATCCGTCTGCAAGAATCACACCAATTTGATCCTCGAGCTGCCTTTTGTTTATTCCCACTTTCTTCAGGAAAGATCGTGAGCGGGAAGGCAGAGAATCACGACCTCGCCAGGTGGTTTAAAGGTAGTGATTGCAATGACTGGAGTCACTGACATCGTAGGAGGAATGGACCACTCAGTGCGCCGAAATGTGTGGTTAGCACCGCCTCTCCACGCTCACCCCCCCCCAATGACGTTCAATGATGTCATCGAAACCGTAACGCCTCCTCCTCGTGATCGCTGTCTTTAAGGCCAAGGTAGCCCAGTAGTCACAAGAATGGTCACAAGAATGCAGCGTCGCACTTTGGAATTCTAATACACCCACACCGTCTACGCCACCAACTTTTGAGAGTCGCTGAACTACTTCCAGAGGATAGAAACATCTACTCACCCAACTGACCTCGGAAGTCATTGTGTAGGCCAGGTGCACCTTCAAAAGCCTTTAAAATCCTGAACAAAAGTCCAATGTCTGGCGCACCCTAAAAGCGTTTGCTCGACATCCAACGTTTTATCTTCCATTTCACCTCAGTCTCTTGGCATGCCTTATCAACTTTCTCACATATTAAAAAGTTTGCAATACAAAAACACACAAGAATTTTGATAATGCATCATCTAATTCTCCATATGCGAAACATGCGCAATATTGAAGCCCTTCTTGCTGGGAAGGGGCTTTGTCTTTGTGGTAATCTCGACGCTCGTTCAGACAGCCACTCCAAAGACTCATTTTAATCCTCCGCCTCGCCGGCGTCTTCTTTGGGATGTCGCCCTCCGCTCGCACAACCACCGCAGCCGTCGTGTACCCCCCGAGGCGACGTAACCTCTTCAGATAGCTCTCAGCTTATTCAATAATGTTACCACTGATGATCGCTTATGAAGTCTTTCTCGAGTAATCTGAAAATCGATTTTCATACTGGCAGTGGAGACTTGGTTTAGTAGTTCATTACCGTAATCGGATGACGTCATTATCTGTTTGAGACCAACGTGTCAATTTTCAAACAAATCCTCTTCGAAAAATACGAGTACTAGACTTCGAATGGCATCTGCAGTTCATCGATCGAAACTGATTTTTTTGTCTAAATTTGTACCTGTCTTCTTTACCACAGACCATCTCTTGCTTTCTCCGAAATCTCTGCTCATGACATTGGGTGGGGGAGGTGGGACATTCAAAAGATAACAAGTGACACTAGGACTAAGTCAGGAGGAGAGAACACAAATGGCTCAAATCCCCCCCCCCCCCAGAATCTCTGAGGCTAAGTTCAAGCCCTTCAGTGACTGGCCCACTCGAGTGTTCCCCCTTCCCCCGGCCATGAGCGCCGACCCTGTTTATAGCTCACAATTCGTGCGATTTTTCAATTTTGACGATTCTGTTAGTAGGAATATATTATTATTATGTATATGTATCAATTGAAGAATTATCGACACACCGCATAGAAGAGCGGTCATAGGAGGGGAAGGAGGGAGGGGTCAATCCGATCAGTATGCACATTATCGCTCCAGCGAAACTGTCCATTTAAAATGTATGGTCGCATTGACGCCGAATTTTCGAATCGATACGTATGCTTTGGCTAGCAAAACCGCCGACTCGTGACTATAAATGGGGCATTACGTATGAAAAGCCGTTTTCAAGGAACTCTGCGAAACCAAGTGGAAGGAGTACATGGCGCAAGGTAGTAAGCCTGGAAAACGTTAGTTCCCTCATGAAATTCGGTTTTTTCCCCTCATAGGTCTGTATCGGCTTGGTACTAAGGAGTACTTCTCAGCTCGCACGTTCAATTCGTTGCAAAGCAATCGATTGGGCAATAAATATCCATAGGAAATTGCATTCAAAGCTATGCTTCATTAATACCGATCTTCTCGATGACGTTCCCATAGCAGCCCAGCAAATTGGTGTAAACTGTGAAGTCGTTTTTAGCTTTTTAGCATCATTTTGATAAACCGTGAAATCCACAATTGATTTCTGGGCGCTTTGCGAGCAGAGGTAATCTTTTGTATCTTCGGAAGCTGAGGGTGGGCGTTTCCAGTCTTTAAGGGGCTTCCTTGAGACAGAGTTCAGCCATGATTCAAGAACCTAAATGCAGTGTACACGAGAGTGAAGAAAACCGTATAGTTATCGTTGTCACGGCAGGAACGATGAAAGAGGGCTTAGCGGTGCGAGAAATGTGTTCGAATCTCCTCAATAAGAGTTTTTAAAATCAAGAATGTGCAGCTTCTGAATTTTCTTGTGATCGCAACGACAGAAGGGCGTGACATGTGAGTGGGCGGGGTTCGCGAGATGAAATCAAAACAATGCGAATAAAGTGAACTCAAAGTGGTTTTTGAATAGCCAGGCTGAGATCGTAAAATGAGAATTATCGATTTTTGTATCGCTTTTCATGTGTGATATTGGTTTTTCTCTACCCACTGCCTTCAAAATCCGTTTGAAAACCAATATCCGCCAATGTGTACCATTCGAGAAGCCCATAACATTCGTGCGTGTTCGAATTCGATCATTACGACAGCTGGCAATTGCCATGCTATCTGTTTTGGCTGGCGTAAAGATATTTTATAAATTTTGTATGACTGTGGAACGTCGCTTTCATCCACAGTACCATCGGCTAGACTACGAGAGATGAAGAGCTGCCACTAAACCCTGCGTCTCTGATACTTATTGATTTCGGTGCACATGTTTCCATATTCTCATGTTCCTATGTAATCAATTCTTAACCATATTTTATAACCACAGTTCTCAGCCATTTAGCGTCTCAAACAATATTGATCGAAAACCTTTGTCGTGCGACAAGAGGTCACCATGCGACGTCGCGCACATTTATTCGTGTGCGTACGCGGCTTGTGTGAGCCTGTAGAGATGCAGAAATGGCGCGTGGATGAGGTGAAAGTGTAATGGTTTCTGCCTCAAATCTGGGGCCGTATGCAACAAGCCCCGCAGGTCTGAGGGCATAAATCCCCTCGGTCATATGCAACAAGCCCCGGCTCCCGCGGGGGGACAAATACCCTCAACCGTAAGCAGCAAGCCCCGGCTCAAGCGAGGGGACAAATACCCTCAACCGTATGCAACAAGCCCCGGCTCCCACGAGGGGACAAATACCCTCAACCGTATGCAACGAGCCCCGCTCCCGCGAGGGGACAAATTCCCGCGGGGCTTGTTGCATACGATTTGGGAAGGCTACGTCGGGTATGAATCCCCCTACGCTCGACTAGGGGGATTCATACCCAACGGCTTCGGTCAGTTGGACTGTCGACGCATTAGCGTCGCGGTCGAGCCTCGGGATTTCGGTTATGAAGCATTGTGTTCCCAGATTAATATTGAAAGAATGTTGAAAATTTCTAAACCGATCTCAATGACAGCAATGCTAGAATCACAAAAGGGAATCCGACAATAATATAAGAACTTGTCCACCTAATTCTCAAAACCAATAAGGAATTTGCAAAATGCGAGGCTTTCAAATAGGTTCGTACGCCTTTTCCCCTGCGAAAATGTAATTTTTGCGCAACAGTACATACCAAAATCGCTTTCCAAGCTCATTATTTCCACAATGCATCAACACCCTATCCCATTTATCCGGAGGAACTTCAAAGGTGAAAGGAGGTGAACCACAAACTGAATATTGGCTTCTTCGGAAAGATTTCGCCGATTTCGGTTCTCGAATTCGGAGGAACTACGAGGGAGCTCTCGAAAGAGAGATACGCGTCTATACTGCGAAATGCGATGATGTGCTGATCATGAGCGAATGCACTGAAGGTTTTCTTCTCAGGAGCCGTTTTCCTTTTTCGAAGCGAGAATATCGCAAAATCAAAGTGCTCCAAAATAATAAATGCTCAGTAGACATTATCCTATAAGTGAGCGTCACAAAGAAGAAGAAGGACTTAACTGGCAGGGTTTGCTCCGTATGGAGATTTCATCACCGAAATCCCGAAGCTCGACCGCGACGCCAATGCGTCGACAGTCCAACTGACCGAAGCCCCGAAGCCGTTGGGTATGAATCCCCGTAGTCGAGCGTAGGGGGATTCATACCCGACGTAGCTTTCCCAAAGTCGTATGCAACAAGCCCCGCGGGAATTTGCCCCCTCGCGGGAGCGGGTCTTGTTGCATACGGTTGAGGGTATATGTCCCCTCACGGGAGCCGGGGCTTGTTGCATACGACCGAGAGGATTTATCCCCTCAGACCTGCGCGGCTCGTTGCATACGGCCCCTGGTGTCGCACACGCCGCATGATCAAATGTGTGCGACGTCGCGCGGTGACTCGAAAACCCGCGTATTCCTTCCGTTTTATTCTTATCGTTGTAAAATGATCTTTCTATTGTTGATGCGAGTAGAGTGCCTTACGCTGCGTATGTTTAGACCATGACTCAAAGACTACAAACACTGCAAGACTGGAGCAATAAGCATGTTTTCACTGCGTCGATGGACTATTGGAATCAAGATCCACCAGAAACTGAGTCATTCGGTATGAAACCAAAGAGGCCGGCTCCTCCAAGCAATTATGGTAGGTTAGTTACAGTATAATTTCGAATCCGCTCGAGTGGTAGAAGAGAGTACGGCATCAGGTCTCAAAGCACTAAAGCTCGCCCAAATTGAAGTTTTGGGACCAAACCATTCGCTGAAATTCGCTGTAAGAAAAAACCGCATCGTGACTGCAGGAATACAAAAAAGTGTAGGAATAGTGTAGCCACTTACTAACCCCCTGAAGCCCGCAATCGACAAACGGGTAGTAGCATAGCGATTTCTCGGGAGTATGGATTTCGAAATAAGTCCCGTTTTGATGCAAACTTTGTTTAGCACAGTTTACCGTAACATGCCTGACTTTTCCTTGATTTCGAGGGAAGAACCTCCTACAACCTCGGGAAATGGGCGGTACAAGATGAATAGAGTAGATCTTTATGTTTTCTGATTGTCCTTGAATTCTGTGAGCCACACTATTGACGAATATCTTTTACAGGTACTGTGGAAGAAGGTCCTGAAGACGAAAGCGGCTCTCCTGTTGAGGTCGATAACATCATCGAGGATCCACATGCGGGTGGCGAGCCAATCACTGCGCTACAAGCCGCATGGAACGTCACCAACGCTATTCAAGGAATGTTCATTGTGGGTCTGCCCATAGCTGTGAAGGTAATCCTTGAACGATCTGAATCCTGAAAATATAGGAGATACTGATCGGAGGTGACCAATCCCTCTTTGGAATGTGCCGCGCATGCTTGTTAAACTTAGTATCGTAGTGACAGTTGAATGCGATTCACCTAAACAATGACCTGTGAGAGCAAGTGTGTGTACAGGTATTTATCCACCCAGACAAGCCCGGTAGCTCCCAACCTACCCCGGGTAAAGAAGATCTGTTTTCCTTGGGCGTTCGATCGTTATTGGCGATCTTCGAAATACTATTATGCATGAGTTTCCAGTCTGACACGAGTGCACGGCGCATACCAAGCAGACCCGCATCGGCAGCTTCGGTCCTAAGACCAAAGTGCCGTTCTGAAGGGACCGTCCATTCCAATAGCCTAGACTCAAAAATATTCCAAATTTAGGTTTTATTCATCCAGATGTCCTCATGAATTTCTTGAAGTCACAGCTTCATCTTACACTCAGCCATTCACATTTCTCATACTGGTGCTATTTTGGGGGCTTTGAGTCCCGCGCTCGGGAAGATTTCCACAATTCGTCATAAAGGCTTAAAATTTCCAACGAAAGGCATACAACGATATCATCGCTAAGAATGACGATTATTGATGAGCGCGGTTAATTTTCCAGCGGTTTGAAAAAGCACAGGGTCAATGAAATAGGTTGAAGATGCGTATCGATTTTACGCTCACAAAATCAATATCCTTTCTCGAGTTAGCAGAGCAGGTTAAATTGTAGAAACACCTTGGAACCTCTATTTTAGGTGGGTGGATGGTGGTCGGTGTTCGCTATGATGGGTGTAGCTTATATTTGCTATTGGACAGGAGTACTGTTGATTGAATGTCTCTATGAGAAAGACAAAAAAGTTCGATTCAGTTATCGTGAAGTGAGTTTGCAATGGGCCTTCCCCGAATTATACAATTTTTTGCCTTCAACTACTTGTCTGCTATTTTCTAGCTCAAGGCTCGTTTACACCTTCACCCATGTGTAATATAGCTTTAACTGGTAGTTTTTTCAGAACTTTTCTAATCTTGCCCTCTTCAGGTAGCAGAGTTCTACCGACCAGGCTTTGGAAAATGGGTACTGGCAGCGCAACTCACAGAGCTGCTTTCCACATGTATAATCTATCTTGTGTTGGCCGCTGATCTACTCCAGAGCTGCTTTCCAAGCATTGGTGAGTCCCTAAAAAAACTCACCGTTGTTGTTGAACCATGGTACGGAAAGTGAAGACTGAACGAGTTCACTCGCAGAAGGCGGGATTTACCCACTCCTCGCCCAGTCAAGAATGCCTGCGGTGGATAGCGCTACCACTTAGCTCTTGAAGCACAGTACATACTTGTGAACTGGACGAGTTCTCTAGAAGAGGGCGGGGCTTTGCCTCTTCTCACCCAATCACAAACGCTGCCCACCCCGGTTGACAGCAGTACCGTTGAGGTACGGAGGATTTTTCTTTACTTGTGCTTACGTGCCTCTATGAAGCCATGGTACAGAACGTACGAGCTGGACGAGTTCACTCGCAGAGGGCGGGATTTACCCACTTTCGCCTAGCTAAGAGTGCCTTTTGCTGCGGTGGAAAGCGCTACCATTGGGCTCTTGGGCCTTTTTCATTGGTTCTCACTGTACCAGCATTGAGCTACGGTACAGACTTGCAAACTGGGCGAGTTCACTCAAGGGGGCGGGGCTTCACCACTTCACCTAATCACGAACGCTGTCTAGCTCGGCTCACGGCGGTACCGTTGAGCTCCCACGGCTCTTTCATTTGTACTTACGGTACAGCAACTGAATGATGGTACAAAACGTGAGAAGTGGACGAGTTCACCCAAATGGGATGGTGCTTCTGCACTTTTCACCCCATCACGAACGCCGACGGATCCACCCCGGTCGACGGCGGTACCATTGAGCTCGTGTGGCTTTTTTACTTGCACTTCTGTGCGGCTAGTGAGCCATGGTACAGAACATGCGAATTGGACAAGTTTACACGCAGGGGGCGGGGCTTCATCACTCTGTCCAATCACGGATGGTGCCATTACGTTCTCAAGGTTTAGGTTCTCTTTATATTTGTATTGACCTCCATTTTTCGTAAGTGTTATTTTTTTCTCCAGACAAGCCAGCATGGATGATGCTGGTTTCTGCCATATTGCTGGCGTGCGCATTTCTTGATTCGCTCATCGTCGTCTCCCAGCTGTCATTCGCCAACGCCATCTCTCACTTGATTGTGAACGCTATCATGATGATATACTGCTTAACAGAGGTGGGTCCGTGTATCCTATGGGTATTGATCGATGCTGTACGGAACGGAGAGTTCAGATCCGTTCATGGTCATTCTCCTCGGTGACTTTCGCCCTGGACATCAACACCTTGCCAACTATGATTGGTGTGGTCGTGTTCGGCTATACATCGCACATCTTCTTACCCAATCTCGAGGGAAACATGAAGGTGAGAATATTGATTTATTGATTTTTGCCGGCATTATGGTACGACATCGTAAAAAACAATTGACTTCGTTCAAGGAACCGAAAGAATTTAAATGGATGTTGAAATGGTCGCACGTAGCGGCCGCGTTGTTCAAAGCAATATTTGGTCTATTCGGATATCTGACATTTGGAGAACTGACACAGGTACTGCAAGTTTTTTAGTGGGCGTGGTCTCCACGAGGGCGTGCCTGCCCACTAAAAATGCTCAATCATTGCTTTAGCTGCTTTAGCCGGAGATCTCCAACTCACTACCCAATCAAAGCTTCAAAGTGGTCGTCAATCTGGTGCTTGTCGTCAAGGCGCTTCTCTCATATCCGCTGCCGTTCTATGCAGCGGTACAATTGCTCAAAGACAATCTTTTCCGTGGCACCAAAACAACGCCATTCACGGGGTACGTTAGCTTTTTTGGCCCTCTTAAGGCCGTCTTTACGGATCACCAGTTCAGAGCAACAGTCGCTCAGAGCACACCCTAGCAAACAGCTGCTATCTAGTAAAGCGCAGGGAAGTGCAGTGTCGCACGGCTTTCTATAGTGCCAGCATCTAAATTATCGTAATCTAATCCAGCTCAAAGTGTTTGTGTGTGAATAGGTCAATGCGCGACGTCGGAATAGTCACCACGCGACACTGCACCCAACTGCAATTCAAAGCTGCGCGTCGAATTACCCTCGCCGCGGAGCAGCGGCGTAACGCATTTTCGAGTCGCCACAAACGAGATCTTCTGACCTACCCACGCCCGGGTTAAGTTGACGGCTTCGTGCTCTCGCTTCACCACGGTGCATAGGGAGTTTGCAAGTCCTCAGCTTCTAGGGAGACCCAAGCAATATACGAATGGGATATTTTCCGTAATGGCCTGCCTCATTAACTATTTGACTAAGACATTGTCTTTCTTTCACTGGAAATAAATTGTGAGTACAATTCATCCCACTTTCAGGTGCTACAGTCCTGATGGATCGCTTCGTGAATGGGCGCTTTTCTTGCGAATTCTCCTGCTTTTATTCACACTTTTCATCGCTCTATCGGTACCGTATCTTATCGAATTGATGGGACTCATCGGAAACATCACCGGCAAGTTCATCACTTCTGTTTACAGTCATTAATTCTTCATAGGCTATGTACCTTCATGATAGTCATTGGTTATAAACAGGTGTTTAACCAAAAGTATGGATTTGGGAGAGTTTTAGATACTCCAGCGAAACTAGGTCACCGCGCGCGCCGACTCGATGACTCATCCTCGCCGTCACCCCGTGAAATCGTCGCGCGCAGCACCACGCGCGCAATCGCGTTTGGCTCCAGGAGCCAGTGGCCTAGCATGGTGGTTGCCCTTAAACTGTACTAAAAAGTCCAAATAATTAGTCGAGTGATTAAGAGCGCTACCGCAAGACACGGGCACCTCTAAGACTAGGCTTAGGAGAGGGTGGAAGTTCATTTTATCACAAAGAGGTTCTACGCGCTTGAATGAATTGTGCCCCTTACCTTCTGATAGCGCCGGTGTAGATGTGAAGTTGCTCGAAAAGTTCAGGTCTTGCATAGCCTCAAGGCTTGATAAACGCATTTCAGGTACGATGCTGTCATTCATTTGGCCAGCTCTCTTCCATCTGCATATTCGCGGCGATAAAATGGTCAACAGGGACCGTCGTTTTGACCAGATGATAATCGGCCTGGGCTGCTCGATTTGTATATCCGGAGTCTATTTCTCTTTCATGGAACTCTTACGAGCGATTCGAGCCAATGATCAATAACTTCTACTCGATCAATATTCAGTGGATGCATTTCGAGCTCGCTATGTTAACATGAGCTACAACGGTTCCGATTTCCATGATAGCAGTTACTCTCTATATCCGGCGGTCAGGGAAGTCTGCACCACAGATTCCACAACACAAGTGACGCCAGTCCCTACGTAGATCTGATTACTACTTTTAAGGATAGCTTACAGTTAATAAATGATAGTCGTAATTAATACAGCTCAGCAGGCTAATATGTCAGTGGGGATTAGAATTATTGCTTTCTGGAATCGTCGTCGCTTGTATTGTGAAGTATGTAGTGCACACGCACCTTCAGACATAAATGGAATAACGGTAACTCACTAGTTCTAACGCAGTACGCTACGCGACCGCAACGCGTCGTGATCTAACCAATCGGTGCACTGGGATCGGAACCGGCCGTAGCCTTGATTTATAGTCGATTCATTCAGATCTCCTAATTTTGATAAATCTATATTTATTTGTTGTTTGTGATTTGAAGCTGTTTATAATAGGCATTGCTGACCAGTTCGATAACAGACTACGAAATCACGTATGCAGCCTTCAACAGATTAAAATTTATTTGGAATCCAAGAAATCAAGAAATATGACAAAAGATTTGTACAAGATTTGGAAAATCGCTATACATATTGAAATCAAGAGACCAAGGACCAAAAAGAGTGTCGTAGACGAAAACATGAAAGAAAAAGCGAGTACTTCCCGATTTACTTTGTCCATGACACCTTCGGAATATCATTGAACTCCGTCAACTCGCTCATTTGCTTATTGAATTCTTCCACTCGTTGTCGATGACTCACAGCCGCTTTCTTCTGCATTCTTTCGAGCTGAAACATAACGAATAGATCACTGGCGAGAGCCACAAAAATGTAAAAAGGGTTGCCTACACCACGACCTTCAACGGTCCTACTGATAGAATTCCACTCAAATAAAACAACTGTGCCCACCAAAAGGGTGAAAAGTAAAGGAGGTAAGCGGGAGCAGAGGCAATCGTGCGTAGTGCAGATCTCAACCAGCAGGTTGTATTTGAGTTTTTTGGGATGGAGGGGGTATATGGGGACTCCTGGGGATGGTGGCAGGGTCAACCGTCCGTTGGACAAAGTCCAACGAGGGGGGTCGTATTCGGCCGACCGAAAGGGGGGGGGTCGTATTCGCAAAGTCCAACGTCGCAATACGTACGTAAGACATTCGAGTGTTTCCTCTACAATTAACCACAAACGAGTGCATGGCGCACCCCAAAGCAGACGAGTACTGCGGTAGTGTCCATAACAGACTGTCGACGCACACAAATGCTCTCAAGGGGATCCTTGTTTTCAAACTGGATCTAAGTTGGAAAAAAGTGACCATTACGGTAGATTGACTACTAAGGGCTTATAAGAAAACTTTAGGAAAAAAATTTCACCTGTCTGCGATTCCTCAAAAAAAATTTTAATATCCGTCATGATGCACAAAGCT